>JACYVW010000098.1:0-141388 GCA_023065735.1 Coffea humblotiana
TTGGTCATTAGTGACAATATTTCATAGTGATTGACATAAAAGTTGTCACTGATTGGGGCCCTTTAATCACAACATTACAAGTCATCAAAACTACCTTGTGGGAAGGTAAACTCATCAGCACAACAACGGATTCTTGTCAAAAACGGATTCCCGCCGGTTGACTTTGGAGGGCGTGAGAACAATTGGGGAAAACAACAGTGACAATTTGGTGAAAGTCATCAACTATTTTCTATGTTTTTTCTTTGACAACTTTGCCTTGTCGTCGCTATATTCATGTACCCACGGCACTAACAACTCTAAGTTGTCACTATAGCAATGTGTCACAGATAGTGACAAAATTAATCGTCACTAAATTGTCTTAAATTTCATACTTTTCACTCACTATTACTCTTGATCTATTGTCTAATGATATTATTTCATTGTCGTATGATCACAAGCCTTATAATTAAGTTAATTTTCTTAATTTGGCAATTTAATAAGTTTCATTAAACTAGTCATAGAATTATAATTGAAGAAAATTATTAGTTAAATTTAACTCAACATAAGCAAGAGTTTCCAAATTGAATAGTGAGTTAAATAATTTACCGTATTGGTGTATTTATACATTTTTTTTGGTTATTTTAAGGTGATGATTTAAGTATGAAGTTTTGTCTTGAATCCAATTATATAAATTCTTTTAAAAATAAATATTTTTTCTCGTTTAATTCATTTGACTATTCAATACTTATTGCATACATTACAAATATTGGATATAGTTATTTTTATGATATTTAAATTAGCTCAACTTATAAGTTAATTAACGAAATGAGGATGATTGGGCATTAACTATTAGAACTTGAAAAATGAATGTTGATTTGCAAAAGATCCGAGGTAATGCATGTTTCCCTTAGTACTACTACTATATGCAAAATTGACAATTAACATGCATGAGTCATCAGAATAAAATAACTAAAACATACACTACTAAAATTTATGAAAAATTAACAATTAACATGTATGGGTCATTAGCATAAAATAACTAAAACGTACATTACTACAAGCTAAAAACAATAAAATTTTCTTTCTTCCAAATTAATCAGATACTAGTGAGATATAAAGTATATACAATTCTAAAAAAAACTTATATGAAAGAGATTAAGATGTAGTGATGTACTGCTTTAGATTTGCAATTTTGGAAACTAATATATAGGTTTAATAGTTGTATGAACTATTAGAACATGAACAGAAATACTTTTGCCACTTTGATTAATTTAACAAAAACTTACCGCCCATCATGAAAGTTTTTTGCAAAAAATGTTAAAACTAGTAATTATATTCTAAGGTTGAAGTTTCAGAAATTAAAAGTTTTTAATTCAAATCCCCATTTGTCTTCCCCATTTCTTAGATCCAACCCACTCTTACTAGAAAATTTTTCTTTTTTAAAAATTATACTTCAAAATTAAATCTAAAAACTTGATAGATATTCTAGTACAGGATTACTAATAGGGAGTCAATGAGACAACAAAGGTTTGTTCAAAAGTATAAGCTAGCATTACTTTGGGCTATGCGGTACATTGAGAGATTGATCATTATGAGAACTTTTTCTCTTTTAAACTAATTTAGTTTTCATTATTTAATCTTTTGTTTTTTCCTGTATACAAATGTCATAGCTCAATTTTTTTTAAGCCTTAAACAACTAAATTATCCTATTTTCTCAACTATATGGTGTACAGAAGCTGTACGCTTGACCAATGTTGTGACGCTCCCACTTCTCCCAAGGGCGAACCCAAAGGTATCCGCGAAACGCCTGCTCAACTTTCGTCAGGACTCGATACAACTTCAATTCAAACTTAAGATAAACAACTAAGGAATAACAGTCGAAGTAAGAAAAGTCACTTCCTTAAACAAACTTTCAAGTGTTACAACTCAACTCCTCAAAGGTACATCACTTTTCCCAAAATACAGTTTCCCAAAAGTCGTCTAATCGATTACATTAATATTCAATAAAAGAGCCATCAAGTTGACCTCTTCGAAATTCCTTCCATTTCAGCTCCTGTTAAGGAAAAACAAATCTAACGGGGTGAGTGAATACTCGTGAGACCAAGAAAATATTCAAAACACGTAATTTGAATAACAATATCATTTAAGCGAGAAATAAAGCTATATCATTTAAGTAATTCATGAATATTGATAGAACAGCACATTTCCACTTGTTTTGCAAAAGTTCAATCTAATACCTCCTAGTGATAACACTCCGTCATCCAAGTGGGTAATTAAGTCCGTAGAACTTTACTTATTCCATTTATGATTTTGAGTCGACATGAGAGGTACCTCCCACCCGAATCGGTGTGGTACTTACTATCGCTCAATGGCCGATAAGACATCGCTCCAATCGACTTATACTTTGTTTATGGTTCTGACTCGATATGAGAGGTACCTCCTACCCGAATATGTGTGGTACTTACTATCACTCAGAGAACCGATTAATTGTTTAGGGTTTTGAACCGACATGAGAGGTACCTCCCACCCAAATTGGTGTGGTATTTACTATCGTTCAGAAAACCGATTATAGCACTGAGACGGTATGAGAACACCTCCCACCCAGATTGGTGTGGTACTTGCACCCGCTCAAAACTTATGAGTTAGACATATTTATGAACAATTACCGCTCGTATGTATTCAAGTAACAAATATCGCATAATTAAAAGAAAGAGAGGACGAGGGCGTCCCTACGAGAATACACATAAGTCGAGGAGATTCACTTCACTCGACATCACAACACAAATATGGTTTGCAATAGCAATACTTCACTTAATTCACATAGTCATTCACTTTACACAATTCGAATATCAATTCACATAACACAATTCAAGTGTAGCATCACTTAAGGGAGAGCGAGTGCGGTAAAGTACACACTCGTCTCAATAATTCCATAATACTTAATTAACAATTAAAGCATTTATCAACAATTCATGCACTTGACACTCACCACGTAATTCAAGAAGTAAAGCACAAACGGTTGTTTAGGCGTCTCCCGTGAGATCCTTCTTGAAGGTCCTCTTGAGTGCCTGAACAATTAATAATTAACTATTGCATACTATCGCTTAAAACCCCTAATTATCAAGAAAGATTACACTCATGTACAATATAAGAAGATATCATGAAAATGAGCCTTAATTACTCGTAAATCGAGACTCAAAAGTGGAGCTTAATAACACAAGAGAAATCTGATTTTCATCTTTGAAATCAAGTGTAAAACGGTCAAGCGATAGCGAAGGAATATGGAGAGTTCTAAAACTCAATTTCCTTTAAGTTCGGAAATTTCATATTTGACAAGCAATCTTTGAAGAATCGTATCTTGCTCTCTGTAGGTCCAAAATTAGAAAACTTGGTACCGTTTGAAACTAATTCCAAAGTACTAAAGTTTCTAGAAGACACTTTTCCAATGTTCAAAATGGAAGACACTCAAAATTCAGCTCAAAGTTGCTGATTTGTACTATCGAGACAGATTTGGGGTTGGTTTTTGGCAACTTTGGAAATTCAGCAAATTTCACAGAATGCGAACTAGCCTCTGAAATTTGGAACTCAATTAGAGTTACAATCAAAGTTTAAAACACAAAAAGCGGAACAAGAATCAGAGTTTTGAGCGCCAAGATATAACAGCTCAAAGTTTCTGAAAAATTTCTCACTGAACAAGGGTTTTCCAGATTTAAAACATGAATTTTGAGACTTTGGTTGGGCATCGAAATGGACTTAGAATGACACCAAATCTGGTAGTATTACCCTACCATATAAGGGCTATTCCTCTGTCAAACTTCATATAAAATTTGTACGGAAAGTCAGTTAACAAAGCCACTAAAGTTCCAGGAATTTCCAAGACAAATCTGCCTTGTACTTCCGTTTTCCCTTTTCTAACTTTTGGGTTAATGAAATTATCTCAAACATGGTTCAATTATGAAGACAAGGTCTAATAAACATCCAAGATACATTTGGTAGGTGGTTAACCCAAGAATTTCAAAATAACAAGTCTCAATTCAAAATAAGGCATTCAGCTAGCCAAAAGAAGGTTTTTCCATCACTGAGACAGTTTCGAAATTCAGCCACAACTCACTCAATTCAACTTGGAATTGAGCGTGGTTAGTGGTGTTAGAAACTAAATTCATAAGGCTACAATTTCACAGAAGGAATCATTATAAAATTCTGTCCATAACTAGCTCATTTTCAAGCAACAATTCGCAGTACATAAAAGGTTTCCTAACACAGCCGAGAAACAGGACAGGTAACTTTGAAAGGCTGGTACGGTCCACTCAAGTGGAATCAGGGGATACATTTGATACCGTTGGAAAGCTGGAAGTGTCAGTTTCTAATGCCACAAATCGTACTCAATTTTGACATCGGAGCAAAGAGTTATAGTCGTTTGAAATTGGCTGCCAGAGCAACTCTGGACACGTTTCCAGCCACCAAAAATTTTCGAAATCCAAACATTTATCCAACCAAATCAAGTGATTTTTTGGTGGAAACTTTCCACACAACCTATACAACATATTTACATCAAAATCAAGTCAATTGGACCACAAAAATCTGCACCAAGGGGCGAGGGAAAGGCAGGGCAGAACCGGCCCCTTCTTTCCTTTTGTTTCCTTTGAGTTTTCTTTCCACCTTTCAACTTATAATCACTAGTTTAATCACTAAATCAACATAAACAACACCCAATATCATCACATCAGATCATCAAGTCCATTGTGGGATTTCATAGAGCCCACTCACAAGATTTCCAACGATATAGAGGTACCCACATGAAGCTACAAGCTTCCAAGTGCAATTTAACTTACAAAAACTAAGATTTAAGGGTTGGATCTTCATTACCTCCTAGATGGTATTAAACCAGAAATTTTTGGCCCCTTTTAGCTCCAAGAAACCGTGAGAATGAAGCTCCTTTCCTAGCCCAAGATGATCTCCAAGTTATTTGCTAGTTGTGGTATGAATTTGAGAGGATTTAGTGCAAGATTGAGTGAGATGATGAAGAAGGTTTGGGGTCTTCTTCTCCTTGAGGTTGGACGGCAGCTTGAGAGAGAGAAAGGAGAGTTGTTGGCTGATGGTTGAGCTTCCTTGAGAAACTTAAGTGTTTGTGGCCCAAATTACTTCAAAAGTCAACTAGGAATAGTGCGCGTACGCGTGCGATTCATGCTCGATTCCTCTCGGGTTTGTTTCACTTGTGCACTATACCTCTAATGCACTTAGTTTAACACTATTATTATTCACTCTTAGTAGCCTAACAATAGTTTTTAGAATCCTCCAATTAGTCGCGCGCGCGAAAACGTAAACTTCCGACTTATGCGCGATAAAGTGAAATTTCTAAGAAATTCTTATAACGATAGTATAACTAATTAATACTTCAATATTTATTTAATTAAAATAACCATTTTAGAAATAAAAACATGAGTCTTCACATGAGTCTAGTATTAATTTCTCAAATCACGAATTAATTTGTACCAGCGCGTCTTTCGGAAATCTATCAATGCGCGAACGGTATAAACTTAATTTTAACTCATTCACCTCTAATTTCGCAATTAACTTTTCTTACTCTACTATTGTTCATTCTTAATTCTCCAAGAAAATTGCACTTTCGGATAGAATATTTTCTCGAAACACGTGTACTCATTATTCCTCACTTAAACGAACCTCCGAAAAATTAAATTTGCTAACGGGTTGTTGTAGAAACATAAGTGAGACATTGTTTCATAGAAATGGATTTAAAATGGTTGAAATAAATTATTCGGAGAAAACGGGTAAATAAATATTTAAATAAACTAATAATATGCGATAAAATAAGAAAATTTTCGGATCCTCACATCCTCCCCTCCTTGAAAAGAATTTCGCTCTCGAAATTCACACCTAGGACAATATCATTCTCTTCATGGTTAAGCCTATCAGATCAATCACTAACTTACATTTTTCAACCCATATTTCACAATTTTTATTCATCCCACTTGTAATCAAACCTTGATTTTTTTTTTTGAATAACCTTAAATACTTCTTTTGATCTCCTCTTCAACTTCCCAAATTACTTTTTTGATTCCATAATCTTTCTATAAAACCTTCATTAGAGGGATTTGCTTGCGTTCTAACTTCTTCACTTTTCGATAAAATTTTTACTGGCCCTTTCCTCACGTGACCAATTTTCATCACTTTTATTTCTCCCATTCAAAACTCACACTTATTGAACCGAATTATCCTCAGGTGTCATTCAGGATCTTATTACAGGTCTAGAGGTGTGGAGCAATAGATTACATATACATATAAACCATAAAATCAATTAAAAGTAAGGTAACTTTTCATATATCATAAAAGATCATATAGTTACACTAAATTATAATAAGTGCATCAAATCATTTAAAAAAAAGGGGGAACAACAAGATCAAAATGTGCTAAGTCGCAATACACAACAAAAGAATGTCATCCCCTATAGAAAAGATTACAACCGCTAAAAGTGCCAGTTTATGTTAGGCTAAAACTACAATCCCTATTTATCGAGTGGAGTTAGATTCACCCCTACTCTTAGAGTTTCCACTACTTGGATCTCTCTTACAATCATCAGCATTAATCACTCCTTCTGGCACTCGACTGATTTGCAGTGGATTTAGCAGGTTGTTGAGAATTTCCTTCTCCCTTAAAAGCTCTAGGGCAATTTGAAAACTTATACTCGGTACTACCGCATTTCAGACATTTTCCTTGCTTTCTCCAACACTCGACCTCAGTGTGGTCAATCTTGCCACAGTATCCACAAGTTACGCGAGGAGTCACGGCTTGACCAATTTGAGATTTTCTCTTTTATTGACCTCTCCTACTCTGATTTTCTTTTGGCAGGACTTCGCTTGACAGAGTTTCTCCGGGTTTTTCAGGCATCTTCACTCCTCAGGCCCTTTTCCTATTTTAAGGGGTTGAATAGATCTCTCGGACTGTTTAGGGTTATTGTTTGGGTTACCCCTCTTTCTAGTATGAAAAGATTTAGATTGAGATTTAGCATTTTCTACCCTCTGTGCCTTATCCAAAGCATCCGTAAAAGTGGTAATTTGGGCAGCTGTCAGGGATTCTTGAATTTCTACATTTAACCCCTGAATAAACTTCCTTATCCTTTTCCGTTCGGTGACTGCCAGTTCAGGGGCAAATTTAGAAAGTTTGGCGAACTGCTCCTAATATTCGGCCACATTTGATAATCCTTGTTTCAACTTAATAAAGTCGTCCTCCCTCTTTTCTTGTATAATTGGCGGGAGGAACTTGACATTAAACTCCCTCTCAAAGTTTACTCAAGTCCAAGGGGTTTGTTCTCTTTCCCACTTTACACTAACAACATTCCACCACGAATGTGCTGCCCCCTCAAATTGGAAAACGGCAAAATTACTTGCCTTTCCTCGGTATAATCTAAAGCGGCAAAAATATCAACCATCCTTTCAAACCAATTTTTTCGCTACTTCGGGATGAGACCCTCCATGGAACTTAGGTAGAGCAAACTTCAAGAATCGCTCTAGGGTTTTATCATCACCTCTCTCTTGGTTCCTAGATTGGTTGACTAGTTTCAGATCCTTGACGCCCAACTAAGCGCTCAAGAATATCGGTCATGCGGTTAATGGGCATAGCCACTTGATCACCCTTTTCATTTCTAGGGTTTTGGTTTGGTCCAGTCGCGGATCCCTCACCTCTTTCGGGAGTGCGGGGTTGCCGAAACCCACGCCCACGCCCCCGTCCACGTCCTCGCCGATTCATTTTGCAATGTTCTAAATGCATAATAAAAGTAGAAAGTATAAGCGCATGAATTGAAAAGCATGCACACATTGCAAAGACACTTTAAATCACAGCATAGGTATTTGCATAAGTCAGAAGTCATGTCACATGTCAATGTACATACAACTAGTTAATAGTATTATCAAAAACAGGTCATAGGTAACTAAGTACCACAAATATAGGAGTACATGCAGGCAAAATACAAAAGACCTCACGGCGAGCACCACCCCTACTATACTAGGCAGGATCAAAAGAAAAATCATAAGCCCATTTAGGGACAAAACTAGAAGAATCCATGATACCAAACCACGTCATTCAAATGATTATAAACTTCAAATTCCCTCCAAAAGCCTAAACTACTTTCTAAATTCTTAGGCTAAAACTTTCAATGAATACAAGTTTCCTCACTAAATTCAAGGTGAAAATTCCTATACAGGCTAGGGTAATAAGTCAAACTAGAAGGAATGCAAAAGATGTCTCATTTTCAAGTTTAAAGTGGAGTCCAACATTGTTCAAATGGTTCAACTTTTCCGCCGGAACTTTGGCAAGCAAAATAATGGAGGAAGCAAGATTTCTAACCCTTAAACTCATCAAATAACCATTTAAATTTCTTAATCTTGTCTCACCTCCAACCTAACTTGAAAATTAAAGTCTTATAGTATTTTGTGAGCCAAAATGGTGCTACAACCTCAAGCACCAAGATCACATTGCACGTAATACACAATCAAATCCCACAGTCTGGCATCCTGAACTTTTAAGCCTAGGATACTCTACAAAGATCTAAAGCCTAAGCTCTGATACCAAATGTGACGCCCCCACTTCTCCCAAGAGCGAACCCAAAGGTATCCGCGGGAACGCCTGTCCAACTCTCGCCAGGACTCGATACAAGTTCAATTCAAACTTAAAATAAACAACTAAGGAATGATAGTCGAAGTAAGAAAAGTCACTTCCTTAAACAAACTTTCAACTGTTACAACTCAACTCCTCAAAGGTACATCACTTTTCCCAAAATACAATTTCCCAAAAGTCATCTAATCGATTACATTAATATTCAAATAAAAGAGCCATCAAATCGATCTCTCCGAAATTCCTTCCATTTCGGCTCCTGTTAAGGAAAAAGAAATCTAACGGGGTGAGCGAATGCTCGTGAGGCCAAGAAAATATGCAAAACACGTAATTTGAATAACAATATCATTTAAGTAAGAAATAAGGCTATATCATTTAAGTAATTCGTGAATATTTACAGAACAGCTCATTTCCACTTGTTTTGCCAAAGTTCAATCTAATACCTTCTCGTGATGACATTCCGTCACCCAAGTGGATAATTAAGTCCGTAGAACTTTACTTATTCCATTTATGATTCTGAGTCGACATGAGAGGTACCTCCCACCCGAATCGGTGTGGTACTTACTATCGCTCAATGGCCGATGAGACATTAGTCCAATCGACTTATACTTTGTTTATGGTTCTGACTCGATATGAGAGGTACCTCCCACCCGAATCGGTGTGGTACTTACTATCGCTCAGTGGTCGATGAGATATCGCTCCAATCGACTTATACTTTGTTTATTGTTTTGAGTCGATATGAGAGTTACCTCTCACCCGAATCGGTGTGGTACTTACTATCGCTCAATGGTCGATGAGACATCGCTCCAATCGACTTAGAATGGTTTGTGGTTCTGAGACGACATGAGAGGTACCTCCCACCCGAATCTGTGTGATACTTACTATCGCTCAGAGAACCGATTAATTGTTTAGAGTTTTGAACCGACATGAGAGGGTACCTCCCACCCAAATTGGTGTGATACTTACTATCGTTCAGAGAACCGATTATAGCACTGAGACGGTATAAGAGGCACCTCCCACCCAAATTGGTGTGGTATTTGTACCCGCTCCAGACTTACGAGTTAGACATGTTTATGAACAATTACCGCTCGTATGTATTCAAGTAACAAGTATTGCATAATTAAAAGAAAGAGAGGACGAGGGGCGTTCCTACGAGAATACACATAAATCGAGGAGATTCACTCCATTCGACATCACAACACAAATATGGTTTGCAATAGCAACACTTTACTTAATTCACATAGTCATTCACTTTACACAATTCGAATATCAATTCACATAGCACAATTCAAGTGTAGCATCACTTAAGGGAGAGCGAGTGCGGTAAAGTACACGCTCGTCTCAATAATTCCATAATACTCAATTAACAATTAAAGTATTTATCAACAATTCATGCACTTGACACTCACCACGTAATTCAAGAAGTAAAGCACAAACGGTTGTTTAGGCGTCTCCCGTGAGATCCTCTTGAAGGTCCTCTTGAGTGCCTGAACAATTAATAATTAACTATTACATACTATCGCTTAAAACTCTTAATTATCAAGAAAGATTGCACTCATGTACAATCTAAGAAGATATCATGAAAATGAGCCTTAATTACTCGTAAATCGAGACTCAAAAGTGGGGTTTAATAACACAAGAGAAATCTGATTTTCATCTTTGAAATCAAGTGTAAAACGGTCAAGCGATATCGAAGGAATATGGAGAGTTCTAAAACTCAATTTCCTTTAAGTTCGGAAATTTCATATTTGACAAGCAATCTTTGAAGAATCGTATCTTGCTCTCTGTTAGGTCCAAAATTAGAAAACTTGGTTACCGTTTGAAACTAATTCCAAAGTACTAAAAGTTTCTAGAAGACAATTTTCCAATGTTCAAAATGGAAGACATTCAAAATTCAGCTCAAAGTTGTTGATTTGTACTATCGAGACAGATTTGGGGTTGGTTTTTGGCAACTTTGGAAATTCAGCAAAATTCACAGAATGCGAACTAGCCTCTGAAATTTGGAACTCAATTAGAGTTACAATCAAAGTTTAAAACACAAAAAGCGGAACAAGAATCAGAGTTTTGAGCGCCAAGATATAACAGCTCAAAGTTTCTGAAAAATTTCTCACTGAACAAGGGTTTTCCAGATTTAAAACATGAATTTTGAGACTTTGGTTGGGCATCGAAATGGACTTAGAATGGCACCAAATCTGGTAGTATTACCCTACCATATAAGGGCTATTTCTCTGTCAAACTTCATATAAAAAATTTGTACGGAAAGTCAGTTAACAAAGCCACTAAAGTTCCAAGAATTTCCAAGACAAATCTGCGTTGTACTTCCGTTTTCCCTTTTCTAACTTTTGGGTTAATGAAATTATCTCAAACATGGTTCAATTATGAAGACAAGGTCTAATAAACATCCAAGATACATTTGGTAGGTGGTTAACCCAAGAATTTCAAAATAACAAGTCTCAATTCAAAATAAGGCATTCAGCTAGCCAAAAGAAGGTTTTCCATCACTGTGACAGTTTCGAAATTCAAGCCACAACTCACTCAATTCAACTTGGAATTGAGCATGGTTAGTGGTGTTAGAAACTACATTCATAAGGCTACAATTTCACAGAAGGAATCATTTTAAAATTCTGTCCATAACTAGCTCATTTTCAAGCAACAATTCGCAGTACATAAAAGGTTTCCTAACACAGCCGAGAAACAGGACAGGTAACTTTGAAAGGCTGGTACGGTCCACTCAAGTGGAATCAGGGGATACATTTGATACCGTTGGAAAACTGAAGTGTCTAGTTTCTAATGCCACAAATCGCACTCAATTTGACATCGGAGCAAAGAGTTATAGTCGTTTGAAATTGGCTGTCAGAGCAACTCTGGACACGTTTCCAGCCACCAAAAATTTTCGAAATCCAAACATTTATCCAACCAAATCAAGTGATTTTTGGTGGAAACTTTCCACACAACCTATACAACATATTTACATCAAAATCAAGTCAATTGGACCACAAAAATCTGCACCAAGGGGCGCGGGAAAGGCAGGGCAGAACCGGCCCCTTCTTTCCTTTTGTTTCCTTTGAGTTTTCTTTCCACCTTTCAACTTATAATCACTAGTTTAACCACTAAATCAACATAAAACAACACCCAATATCATCACATCAGATCATCAAGTCCATTGTGGGATTTCATAGAGCCCACTCACAAGATTTCCAACGATATAGAGGTACCCACATGAAGCTACAAGCTTCCAAGTGCAATTTAACTTACAAAAACTAAGATTTAAGGGTTGGATCTTCATTACCTCCTAGATGGTATTAAACCAGAAATTTTTGGCCCCTTTTAGCTCCAAGAAACCGTGAGAATGAAGCTCCTTTCCTAGCCCAAAATGATCTCCAAGTTATTTGCTAGTTGTGGAATGAATTTGAGAGGATTTAGTGCAAGATTGAGTGAGATGATGAAGAAGGTTTGGGGTCTTCTTCTCCTTGAGGTTGGACGGCAGCTTGAGAGAGAGAAAGGAGAGTTGTTGGTGATGGTTGAGCTTCCTTGAGAAGCTTAAGTGTTTGTGGCCCAAATTACTTCAAAAGTCAACTAGGAATACTGCGCGTACGCATGCGATTCGTGTTCGATTTCTCTGGGTTTGTTTCACTTGTGCACTATATCTCTAATGCACTTACTTTAACACTATTATTATTCACTCTTAGTAGCCTAACATAGTTTCTAGAATCCTCCAATTAGTCGCGCGCGCGAAAACGCAAACTTCCGACTTATGCGCGATAAGTGAAATTTTTAAGAAATTCTTATAACGATAGTATAACTAACTAATACTTGAGTATTTAATCATAAAAATAACCATTTTAGAAATAAAAACATGAGTCCTCACATGAGTCTAGTATTAATTCCTCAAATCACGAATTAATTTGTACCAGCGCGTCTTTCGAAAATCTATCAATGCGCGAACGGTATAACTTAATTTTAACTCATTCACCTCTAATTTCGCAATTAATTTTTCTTTCTCTACTATTGTTCATTCTTAATTCTCCAAGAAAATTGCACTCTTGGATAGAATATCATCTCGAAACACGTGTACTCATTATTCCTCACTTATACGAACCTTCAAAAAATTAAATTTGCTAACGGGTCGTTTTAAAAACATAAGTGAGACATTGTTTCGTATAAATGGATTTAAAATGGTTGAAATAAATTATTCGGAGAAAACGGGTGAATAAATATTTAAATAACTAATAATATGCGATAAAATAAGAAAATTTTCGAGTCCTCACATATATCGCGTTTATTATAAAATGTTTAAATCTAAAAACTCTAAGATACTAGAAATTCCAATTACGAAGTATCAGAATTATATGTATCTTCATGTACGTTTATGCAACATAATAGAATAAGTTCAAAATATAAGATTCTAACTACTCATATTCCATGCACGTGCAGAGCTCGTGAATTTTCCTAGGTGATTTTTTCTCTTTCTTTGATAGTGAAGGTGGCATTCATAAATTTGTAGTCTTTGCCTAAGTTTTGCTTGATTTCACACATTTAGGATGTGGAAGACCTCTCTGGTTTCACTAATTTTACCTATGAAATCTTACAAATTTTTTCTAAATTTTCATTCAGCAAAGATGAAGCCTGGTGATTACATTATGACAAACTAAGCATGTGAATTTTGTCGTCATGTTTTAACTTATAATAATAATAATAATAAATGGACCCCTTTTTATTCAAAATGCCACTATTCACAAAGCAATTTACATGCAACATAAGGTGATGAACAATTATAAAAGATAAACTATCTATGCTTACTGACAAGTTTTCTTTGTTATTCACGGTAGGTGGAAATTAATTGACGATTTCCTGGTTTATATTTCCAATATAGGATGAAAGTTGCTTTTCCCTTCTTTAAGGGCACTTAGCCTATTGTGCCAAACCCAATTTTTGTAATATTTCATTAGATGTTGTCAATCATAGATACATTCCAGGACAAAATCCAAGTCCACAAATAAAATTTGCAATACAAGATGTAAGCACATAAGAGAAACCCTAAGGAAAATGAACAACTTACCTGTACATATGTGTAGAACGACTCCATTTTTTTCTTCTTTTTTTTTTGGGGGCTTAAAAGATACTCCTATTTACCTACATGCATTACCAAAAAAAAAAAAAAGAAACTTTCCAGATTGAGAAAGGATTGTACTCTCCGTGCCACCACCCTAAGATCGTTTCCAGCCACTCCCTTAGCCACATATTTATTTAGGTGATCAGCAATTTTGGTTTGGAAAATTTCAGAGAAAGCACTAGAGTTGGAATTCTGAATTGTGTTGATAAATAGCGGTAAAATTGTTTTCGCTTTATATGAATTTGTTTAACACACAATATCAATACACAAACACAAGCATTCGATTGTTATTCAACATCCTTCCTAGATCCAATCCAGGAAAGGACTACAGAACAGAAAAGGAAGCCCCCCAGAAAGAAGAAAAAGAGGTGCAGAGGAAAAGGAAAAACTACCCAAGCAAAAAAAAAGGATTATTATGGAGAAACCAATGAAGAAAGGAAAAATAGACAAGCAGTATATCTAGTCATGAGCGATCAATTGTTGGTTGTTGTAGTGGGTGTGGCAGTGCCTGTCTCAAGATAATTGGCAGCAGCTTTCATGATGGCAGTCAAGGGCTGAATATTGATAAGAGAAGCATTTTCAGCAGCATCTTCCTTGAGCTCATAGTCAAGAATGCACTTGGTGGTGCATGAAGATTCATCATTTAGATTTGGAAATACTTGGAAAGTAACTCGATAGAGGGTAAACCCCAGGTTGTGATATCCACCTTCAAAAACCTCTGCTACTTTCACCATTTTCTGGTCATCCACCACCACAAACTGCTCTTTGGAGTAGGGTATCAGCTTGTTTTCCGGTGGGAAAGTGAGCTTCAGTTTGGTCCCCGGACCACCATCGCCCTCTAGTACGTCGATCTTGTGTAGAACATCAGGAAGTTATTGGCGAACCACATCCGCCAGTAACAGCGTCCCATACACTTTCCAAGCTTCGCTTGCGGGCGCCTTGACCTCAAGCTCATCAGATAATGTTCCAAACATCTTTCCTCTTGAAGTTGTAGTAAACTAGTAGTCGTTTACTGAACCTTCCCTAAAAACTAGTAGTAGTGGGCTAAAAACTCCTGCTTCTGATTCTCAGCTTTTCGTCTCTAATAAATAACCAAAGAACAAGAGATTTCTTAAATTAATAATTAATTGAAATCAAGTATTTAGAATCATTTGAGAACAGATATTATGACCATAGTATGTAATAGTTGTAGTATTTGTGCAGAACGTATATAGTGAGAGCAGGGGTGCTTGGCCGGCAACTCTTGTGCCCGTGCCAATCGCAAAAAAGCAATCAAGAATGGACGAAAAAAAAATGTTCCTAAAATCAAACACTAAAATCGAATATGAGAAATCATTTGAGAACAGACCAAGTGATGATGGAGTATATTATATGTGCCGTAGGCAGGCAGTGGCCGCAGAGAAGTTTTACCACAAAGGATTGGTGTGGTCGGCACCTTGGTGACTACAAACATATGGATAAGAAGTATGGTCCAAACAGGAATCCTTTTACTGTGCAATATAATACACTAGCGTAATGATAAAGACAGCAACAGGATACAAACTGTTTAATACTATTACTCTGGTTTGACCTTGGTAGTATTTACAGTGAGAGATGAAGAGAGGGATCACATCAGGATTTATTTTAACCGGTATCCAATAACACAGTTTTATTTTTTTTGGACAAACAAAACGGTAACATTTTATTATTGCAGTTGTTGAAAATCGTCCAGCATTTTTTGCTTAATAAAGTTTGGAAGAGAGTTTCCTAAAAAGTCAAATTGATTGGCAGATCTAGCATGCTGCACTAAGGTATTTAATAACACACTTAAATTACATTTATATTATCGTATTAATATACATGGTCACTATTAATGGAATCCTATATTAAACTCTTTCTTCAATTAATTACACTTACACTTTTTCAAAAACTATAATCCCTCTTAACAAGTGTTTGTCGAGGATAGCCAAACCATTACAATTATTACCAATAGGGACGAGGCAAAAGAATATTGGATCAAGAGAATATCAATAGCACACATGAAATCCTCAATGCCACTTTTTTAGGATAATTTAGTGCCACTTCTATATATATACTAAGTATTCTATTTATTTAACTTATAATATGTTTTTTTATTTAAGTTTCTTCTATCCTCGTTTGATAAGTGAGGTTCACATTAAATTTGGTATAAGGTTGTAGCACACAGGGTCCTCGCACTAGTTTGTCCTTTCTCTGCTTGCTAGTAATTCATAAGCCCAGACAAAATTCAATCTCCGCCACTGGCTCTGACTTCTATTTGAAAAGATTCCAAGGGGAAGATAGTAAAAACATTCGTCACCACCCATTTCCTAAAATAAAAGATAATACTCCTCACCCACCCTCCAACAAAATTCCAAAAAGCGCATCCTGGACATTTTTTGGTCTTTTATTGGAAGAGATGCTGATAAACAAGTTGTGGCATATTATTGATAGCTAAGATATTAAAATGTCATTGATTCAATTATGTGCATATGGTACCATTGATTTTCTACCACAAAATTAGCACAGTTGCATATGGATAATCATATATTAACAACAAAATTAAAGAATTTGAAGTTATCTTTGAGCTCAAGCTACACTCAAAAATTTAAAGAGGCAAACTTGAATATGAACGTGAATACCTCTATTAAACTATTGAAATTGGGAAACAATTTAGATTCCTTCGATGAAAGAATGACTTCAAATCTTGTCTCTATGATAAACTAAGGTTTCGTTTGGATTGAAAAATTTCACGAAAGATTTAAAATTCACCCAAATTGTTTTGGTTTTCTTTATATTACTTAAGAGTTATTTAGGTTTGTAATTCACCAATTATCTAAATAAATTTTAAATACTATAATAATTGAGCATATACAAACTCAAATATCTCTTAAGGAATCTAAACCATTAGAGGAATTTTAGAGAATATCAAATCTTTCAATCCAAATGCAGCCTAATAGAATTTGAGCATTTGGTATTTGACTCAATTCAAAAGCACCACTCATTTAATAGCACTTCTCTTCATCTATTAAAAGCATAGAAACGCCCACGGAATCTCATTTTAGTTACGGTTAATAGTGAAGGAATGGTTGTTAACGGAAGGTACCTGAGCTGCTCATTTTTTCTGATTCACATGGTAAAAGAGAAATGCTTCTGGTATTTAAAGCTACAATTATAGGCAGCCCAAAACGCTAAATGAACCATATGATTTAATATGAGTACAGAAATCGCACATTCGAGATCGTGTTGCCACAATCGGTGGCAGCCCATCGAAGATATGCACTTTACACACGAACGTTTACAAAAATTTGTCTGTGCTCCAAAGTACATAGGATATGGTTAATTATACTTTGTACCTTTTAGCTATATTTAGATATCAATTTGATCCCTAAATTTCAAAATAATTTAGTCCCTTAAATAAAATTTGTCGCACTTAAATAAAATCATTGACAGAAGTAGAACAAATTTTATTTTTAAATGGACATAGATTTTATATTTTATGTACTAAAGTGGGATAGATTTTATATTTTAGGAGTTGAAGTGAGACAGGATTTAAAGTTTAGCGACTAAATTGTCCTACTTTTAAGTTTAGGAATCAAAGTGAAATTCAGCTATAATTGAAGAAGGCAAAGTGAAATTAACCCATAAGATTTTTATTTTTTTTTGTTGGGCTTTATAAAGTACATGTATAATTATTGCCTAGTGTAATAACATTTTAGTTACAACTATTATTTAGAAACTAATAGAACTTCTTAATATTGGCTTTTCATTATTTAGTTTCATTATTGGCTTTTGCATATATATTTGTTAATAATGGTATCCATTTCTTTTGGTAATGTGAAAAGTAAAAAGCATCATAAATTTATTTAGATGCCAACTCGAAAGAAAATGTAAAATTCTAACAGCAATAAAGCAAAGGCAAAAAACCTATCGCTACTAAATTATTCCAAGTAAATAGTTTTGGTTACTCAATTATTTTTTCCTAATATAGTTATCCAACTCACAAAATCGATATACTAGTGGTCATTTTGCCCAGTTTTGCTGTTAACTCTAATTGAGTGAGCTTCTCACGTGTCTCAAGGCCACAAGACAAGGGCAATTTCAATCTCCATTTAGCAAAAAATTTTATTCGCCATTAAGCTATTAAAATCAACACTTTTGGTCAGCAAACCATTTTTCATTTCTAATCACCCACTCAACTAACCAAAGTTCTACACTAGTGGCAATTCCATTGGTTTTTCTCGTTAGATGTTCGCTTTGCCCATGATTTTAGGGCTATTTATCGCAACTCAAGAAAAATTTGTATATTATTGATACATATTTTTCTCCCTTGCATTTTCTTTTTATTTCCCTTCTCTTTCTCTTTCTCTTTCTATCATAGTGGATTCCAATTTTTTCTGCTCTATCTTCTTTAAGGATGTTCTTCTTTAATTGTTTCACCTAATTCTAGAAATTGATCTTAAAAGATCAATGATTTAAGTTATTGTTTCTAGATTTATAAACAAAATAAAAATTTAGAATAAAGGAAAGAATAGCTTAATATATAATTTATATGTTTTGGCAAAATATATAATAATCAAGAACAATTTGTTTATATATATGTAAATTATAGAATGAATTTCTTGTGATTAATTCCAACAACATTGAATCCGAACGGGAAACAAGTAAATTTAAGGACAAGATTTGGGAAAATGACCACTAATATACCAATTTTGTGAGTTGAGGGGACAGATTTTAAAAAAATAATTTAGTTGCTAGAAGTCTAATATTTTTATAGCTTGGTCATTGCTTAATATGTTCGTAACCTCTATTTGAGTGAGTGCAGTGCATGTGCAACTCATACCATTAGAGTTGATCAAAATTGTATAAGACGACTACTAGTATGCCGATTTGTGACTGGATGGCTGTTTTGAAACAAAAAATAGTT
The DNA here is from genome assembly GCA_023065735.1 of Coffea humblotiana. Taxonomy (NCBI): domain Eukaryota; kingdom Viridiplantae; phylum Streptophyta; class Magnoliopsida; order Gentianales; family Rubiaceae; genus Coffea; species Coffea humblotiana. The sequence continues at coordinate 18,645 of JACYVW010000098.1, forward strand.
GAGTGGTTAGAAGTATACAATATATAATCCAAATAGTTTAATAACATTTTGGCAATTATTGTTAGGTTTGTTCTGTATCCCACAGCAAGAATTTTATAAAAAAATATCTCCTCTTAGTGGTGATAAATAATGTGGACTTATGTGAGTATAATATGCTGTAGGCATGAGTCCAAAAGAGGTTTTGGGAGATTTAGGCCCCAACTTAAGAGAGGTTTTTGAGTTAAGCATCAAACCAAGAGAACTAGTTAGTGAGCTATTTGGACCTTTGGGGGCATTAAGTGTTTTGTATAACTTTGAGTTCTCTTGTGTTTTCTGTGTTACATGCTTTTAAGTCTAGGAACTTTTGTTAAGGTTTTGTACTCTCTTTTTGTGCTTCTTTTTATTATAATAAATTTGCTATCCCTTCGCTTGTGGATGGTCAATTATACTGAAGCACTTAAATTCTGGGGTCTCTATTTTATTTATTTTTACTTTGTTATTTGTCTTTCGGGGTTACTAAGAAACCTTTCATCAATTTTCTAGGATCAGACTTAACAAATTGGTATTTGAGTTTCGGGTTCTGGATTCGGTGGCAACGATGATGATAACGGACTATCAATATCAATTATAGGATATTGATTTAGGGCTATAGAGAGTGGAGAAAAAAATCCCGTTAGAGCTTAGTTGGATTTTTTTCGTGAAGAAAAGCTATTTAACCCATTGGAATTTGTTGAGGATTTTGTGGAGAATATGGAGTAAGATTACTATGTTTATGTTTTTAGCCCATTGGGATCTGTTGAACTTTCTGTAAGTTTTGACCTATTGAGACCCATTGAGCCTTTTGCATTTTGGTTCGTTAGTGGCTTGTTGGGTTCGTTAGAACTTTTGTGGCTCGTTGGGATCCGTTGAAACTTTTGTGGAGAAGGTGGAGCATGTTTACTAGTTATCTGCCAGTTATGAATGTTGGATATATGCTAAGATGGAGATTTGTTGAGTTCGTCTTTGTATCCACATTGAAAATTTTATAAAGAAATATCTGTTTTTGGTGGTTATAAATAATGTTTACTTAAATAAGTTTAAATGTACCAAGGGTACTGACAAGCGCAAGGGTATGCATACAAAATTAATTTTAAATATATAGTCAAATTTTATATTTATAAATTTTTAAATACCCCACACGCGATTTTTTGCATGTATATAGGTCGAAATTGAGTATAGGGCATTAAGGGTCAAACCGATAGGAAAGAATGGATAACTACTAGCACTACTAAAACTCCTCTATTATTTAGACAATCAACAAATCGGAAGAGATAATACTAAGCTAAAATTTGAAAGAAACTAGCAAATAAAATCTCTTTAGGTCATGATATCCCTAACTGCTCATACCAGTGCAATTTTTAAATCATTGATCACTACTATCTCAACTAGTTATGGTATAATTTTCTTATGCATGTGAAACCTAATCTCAAAGTGAATAACCTATACCTACTCTCGTGGTTATAAAATTAGTTATGAGTTCATTTTCTGCTATGCAATTACATGAAATATGTCACAAAAGTGCATCTCTACTCTCGTAAGTGTACTCTTTAGATTTTGCACTTTCTTGAACTAGTGTCAAATTTCAGTTGTCATCAGAAATCTAACACCTTAAAATTATCACAATTAATGGTCAGTTAATCATGATTATAAAAGCAAAAGTGCTAAATAACTTGTTGAAAATAATAGTATCAAATAGCCAAACAATAAACACAAATTTTTCTACTTTAGTTATTTTTATTTTTTTAATCTTATTTTACTTTTAGTTCTTCACTTTTAGTTTTGATTTTTCTTGCTTAGGAGCTTGGTGTATAACCTGATCTCAGAAAGGTGATTTGAATTTTGACCCAGAAATTGAAAAAACTGCGAAGTGTTTGAGGAAGTAAACTCGCTTGCAAAAACAAACTTTGCAACCATGTTTATCAGGATTTCATATTAACTTAGAGATAGCTGAGTCGGGCAATTCTGACGACGAAGAGATGGCTGAGGAGAATAGAATCAATGGCAATAATCAACAGCAGGTAGTGCAACCACCTGCAGGACTTCATCTTCGGGACATCCAAAGTCCTGTGATCATGGCTTCTCCCCACTGCATCAGGCTAAGTGACGGAGCAAGGAACTATGAGGTCAAAATGGTACACTTTAGCATGTTGCCCGCTTTTTATGGTTTAGCCAATGAAAACCCACTCTCCTTCATAAGGAAATTTTATTCGGTAGTCCAAACTTTCCTTTTGAGTGGAGTCTTAGAAGATGACTTAAGAATGAGGTGCTTCCCTTATTGTTTCAAGAATCGTGCAAAATCTTGGTTACTTCATCTACCTAAAGGATCTTTGAGGGCATGAGAAAATGTTTATAACATCTTTATGACCAAGTACTACTCACCTCAAAAGACCATTGATTTAAGGAACAAAATTTGCACTTTTTCTCAGATAGAAGGAGAGCCAATACATGAGGTATGGAAGCGCTTTAAGCTACTACTTTCTCAATGTCCTCATCACCAATATTCATTGGCATTGCAAGTTCAATTTTTCTATGATGGGTTGACCTTAATAACCCAAAATATGGCGGATATTGTAGTAGGAGAGAAATTGGTGACAAAACCCTGAAGGAATTAGTTAGTCTTTATGAATTGTTAGCTAGCAATTCCCAACAAAAAGCAATTCGAGGTTAGAGGGTAGGAGTGCATGAAGTGAATGTGCCACGGGATTTGGGTTCACAGGCTACTAAATTGAGTCATCAGATGCAACAACTCTTAAATCGAGTAACTCAATCTCATGAATCATGTGCTTATTATCACATGTTTGGGCATTTTGCTATTGGTTGCTATAATAGAGATCCTCCCACTCTGGTAGAAGACATTAATTTCACTAGAGCATATGGTGGGCAGAAGTTGCAGCAAGAAATGATTCGTTCTCTAACACGTATAATGAGAGGTGGAGGAATCACCATAATTTTTCATGGAAGGATCAAGGGTTAGACCTATAGGACCACCTGGGTTCCAAAATTTGCAACTGTCTGCTCAATTTCCTCCTCAACCTGCTCAAGAGAAGAAGTCCAACCTTGAAGAAATGATGCTACAGTACATGCAAAAGATGGACCAAAGGATGGATCAGTTCGAGAGACTTGCTCAATCTCAACAAGCCTCCATTCAAAATTTTGAAAGGCAAGTTGGTCAACTGGCAAAGGTAGTAACTGAAAGGGTGGCAAAAATTGCCTAACAGCACTGAGGTGAACCCAAAAGAAACTACTATGGTTGTGACTCTTCATTTAGACAAAATATTGAATGATCCTATTATTAAGCCCAAGACTAAACCAAGTAAAAAGTAAGATGATAATGGAATTGCTATTAAAAGTGAAGAAACTGGAGATTCAGAGAATGGTTCAGGTGAAACGACTCAAGGTGAAGATAATCAACGTATGAATGTGCCTAGGGTGAAAGCTTATATGCTGCCCATCCCTTTTCCCCAAAGGCTTAAGAAGAAGGCAACTGAGTTTGTGGAGATGCTCAAGAAACTTCAAGTGATCATGCCTTTTCCTGAAGTTCTTGCTAATATACCTGCCTATGCAAAGTTCTTGATAGGAATAGTGTCTGATAAAAAGAAGTTAGAAAACTTTGCAGAGGTGTCTCTTACTGAGGAATACAGTGTAGTGCTACAAAATCGTCTTCCTATCAAGATGAAAGATCCAGAGAGTTTTACTGTACCTTGTCAATTGAACATATTTTTGTTGATAAATGTTTGTGTGACTTTGGATCTAGTATTAATTTGATGTCTCTATCATTTTTCAAGAAATTAAAGTTTGCCAATTTGGGGCCTACTCAAGTGATTCTACAACTGGCTGATCGTTCAGTACATTATCCTGTTGGTATTGTAGAAGATCTATTGGTTAACGTCGGTAAATTTTCTTGTTCTTGACATGGAGGAGGATATTTCTATGCCAATTATCCTTGGTAGAGAGTTTTTAGCTACAGGAGGGGCTACTATAGACTTGTTAGAAGAGATATTGACCATAAGGGTTGGTAAGGAAAAGTAAGAATTTAATATTTTTGAAATCTTAAATTACCCTTCTTATGAATCTTGTTCATATCTTAATGCTATTGACGGTTTATCCAGTGAGAAGTATGTATAAAGCAAGGTTTGGAGTTGACGTTCGGGCTAAATCATTGCCAGTATTCGTCTTGGATGGTTTGAAAACGAGTTTTTGATGATCAATATTATGCATCAAATGGAATGGAATCATCTGAGCCATTTCATCCGCCATAATTGCATTTGCCCCATCTGGCTAAAAACATAAAATTTAGCGCTTCAAGGGAAGCAACCTGACTTCTTTCTAATTTTATTTAATATTTTTCTTTTGTTTGGGATTAATGGTGGCATTTATTTCCTTACAATTTTATTGCTTTCTAGTTTGGGTAATTTAGTGGTGTATTTAACGCCTATTTGTAGTGTTTTCTCGTCTTTTAATAGGTTGGTAGGATGGCTTCCTGAGATTGACTATTGGATGGTAACAGCAAGTTCTCTCATCCCACTTGGTTTTTGAAATTCATTTATTATCAAGAGAGTTTCACTTTCATCTCTTTTTCTTGTTATTATTTCTTTATTTTATCCCCAACATTGAGGACAATGTTGTCTTAAGTGTAGGGAAGGGGTGAATGTTTCAACATTGGTAGGATGGCTTCCTAAACTTAACTATTGGATGGTAACGGCAACTTCTCTCACCCCACTTGGTTTTTGAAATTCATTTATTATCAAGGGAGTTTCACTTTCATCTCTTGTTTTTGGTTTTTATTTCTTTATTTTATTCCCAACATTGAGGACAATGTTGTCTTAAGTGTGGGGGAGGGGAGAATGAGTGAAGTGAAATTTTTTTTATTAAAATTTTAAATTTTTGTTCGTATTGTTGATTTCCTTATAGACAATGGCTTATATTTCAAGATTTATTATTGTTAAAGTTTATTTGTATAAATGTGTTAAATGTTAAATGGTGTTGTTTTAGAGTGCTTCTTTGGTGAATATTTGATACTTTGAGACTTTTTTAATTTTGGCTAACTTTTCAAGGAATTGTAAATATTTTTCTAACTTTTTTTGTTAATTTGGCCTAATTATTAATCTTAATTCTTCATATTATTGGGATATGAAGCAGTCTTTTATATTGTTATTTGTGCTTACATGCTTATTTTAATAATTTAACTGTACTCCACTAGTTGTTGTTGCCTAGTAATCGGGGATTTTCATCTAAAAGTGTCGACTTTCGCATCAAAAAGTGACAATAGTTATGAATATGTTATTCTTTAGCGATGTAAGCTGAGTAACCGGACTTTTTCGCTTTGGAGATGTCGGAGTTCGCATTAAAAGGTTTAAATGGCTAAGAATTAAGTGCATTTCCCTTCTTAAAATGTGAAAAATCTTAAGCATGGGGAATTTGAAGAAAAAAGAGAGAAAAATAAAGAAACAAAAATATGTGGATTATACTAATAGCCTGTGGATCTATGTAGTTATATGTTTGAAATTTTGCTTAATAGTTGGGCCATTTGCATGGAAATGCTTGTTAAATATTTTATATTCCTAATTTAGTTAGTGACAGTTGAAAGGGTCGACGGTGTTAAAAACTAGGCTAAGAAGTATCTCTTTGATTTTCGCTATTAGTACTTGACACTTGTTTAGAATAGTTGCGCTAATAATGATAGCCTTTAATATTGCCATTGTTTATATTTAATAGGTTTTGTTCTTATGCTTGAAGACAAGCACAAACTAAGTGTGGGGGAGTTTGATAGGGTGTAAATTGTAGTTCATTTATAGGTAGAAGTTGCTAGTTAACCATGTTATTTGAGTTTTATCTTAAGTAGAAACTACTTCATTTTGTTCTTATATTGTTCTAATAGGTGAAAAGTTCAATTGGAGGGAAAACGGACCAAAAACATGGTGTGAAGTAGTAATGAAAGAGGAAGAAGTCAAGAGAAAGAGATTTTGCAGGAACGACATGTTTCATTATTTTGGTGATAACTTGAGCTACACAAATCAAATTAAGATGATTCCTAATTTTCATGAAGACATTAAAGTTGGTTCTCACATTTTCATAATCAAAAACCTGAATTACTGAAGTAAAGTTGAGTTGCGATGCTCTTACGACTAGATCTCAGTATTTTAGGCATATCTCAATGTCTAGACCTCCAAATAACTTGATTCTTGTGGTGTTGCAAAGCTTGTTCAAATAGTTACAACTTTCATGCTATGAGCAAGAACTGATTTAGCTTATTTGATGGCTTTTTGAACTTCAAAAGTGATCTACACGAGAATTCGTACCAATCCACGGACGGATCCATGACCGGCATCGGATATCTCGAGGAACTTCACACCGAACATCTCCAGATTCTTTTGTGCCAGACATTGGGCCGGTCTTCATCGAAAAAATGGGTGAAAATGCGATTTTTCAACTCCAATAAAGGCTATTCCTACCCTATTTATGATACAATTTCAAGAAACTATAAATAGGGATTCTTTAGGTCATTTTTTGGTGGAAAAAACATTAGTCTAGCCTAATTTTAACATAATTTCGTAGTTTATTCTTGAGAGATCAAGATTAAGCGGAGGCAAATCAAGGAGCGCGCAAGGAGAAGATTGGAGCAAGCAACTAAGAAGTTTTCCTACTCTTTTTCTTATCTTTGTAGCAACTCTTTAAATTTGTGGTTTTAATTTTTTTTAATTATGTTGAACTAAATTGTCTCTAGGGTTAAGATTTTTATGAAGGAATTTGATTCATTTTTCTAGTTTAATTTCTTACCTTTTGCCATGATTTATCTATCTTGATTTAATTACATATTTCTGATTAGCCACCATAGGCATGCTCTTAGGATTTGTATTGAATTGAGAAGGGATATAAAACTGTGTACTAGACAGATAAACATACTTAGTCTAATCACGAAAATAGGTTAGGATTTGTATGACGCACTTATAACACCAAAATTTTTAAAGGGTTTAATTGAATACTTGCGATCTCAAGAGAGACATAGGATTTAATTAGACACACTTTAGGTGTATCAAGAGATAATTTAAAATACAATTGTGTGATACATTCATGATTTGTTGAGAAATTAACTAGATGAGTGACTTAAATTCTGGATTAAAACCTGAAACCCTAGGACCGCGTCTATTGTTTTCTCACCACTACTTTATTTAAATTGATTTTTATTTTATTCCTTATTTAGAAAATATAACTCGTTGAATTTAACTTTGTTACTTTGTTAGAATAATTAAAGTAGAAAATTAACTCGTTCTTGTGGGTTCAACCCCTGAAATATCCAGATAATTTATTACTATGATTGACCCTGTGCGCTTGCAGGAATTCGTTGATCAATGCAGATCAATTTGATCAGACCACGTAAATTTTAGTGTCTTTGTTATTTTTAATTTTTCTTCATTATTTGTCTTTCGAGATTGCCAAAAACCCTTTTGCTAATTTCTTGGGATCAGATCTAACAATTACAAATATTGATATTTTTGTCTTATAGACCACTTAGGAAAGGTAAGAACCAAATTGAGATATTTTGACCACCATATATATCAAGACTTTTTTAAGTTCAAAAGGCCAAATTGAGATTTGAACTACTTTAAAACACTAAATTGGGATTAATTCAAAAGGAACAAAGCGTAACACCAATGGTCTAACGTCTTGATCAAACTATCCTCCCTTATAGTTATTGAATCTTACTCAGTCTAATGGTTCAAAAGTTCAATTCGGTGAACTGTTCACTTAGACAAGTTACTAGTTATAAAAGGGCCTCACGTTGCCAAGACTAAGTATTTAGTGGTTAAATATATATACATTTTGAAGAATTTAGGCTGGTCAGTTTAGTGCATTGTGAAAGAATTAAAAAAATGAATAGCAAAACCTATAATATGCATTTAATATATATGGCAATTTCTTGAGCGAAGAAGATGAATTAATAGTACAAGCTGTAATACCTGGGTATTAATAAGCTATGTATATTTACGTAGATAAAACAATTGTGACGCCCCCACTTCTCCCTAAGGCGAACCAAAGGGTATTCGTGGGATGCCTGCCCAGCTCTCGCCAGGACTCAAGGTAAAACAATTCAAAGTTCACCATAATTATCCAACAATACAGGCCTAATTAAGAAAGTCGCTTCCATAACCAATATTCGACAATACATCACAAGTACAAAATGTATCAATCATCCCAATCTTACATTTAGTTTCCAAAAGTTACTTCAAGTCTCCAGTTATACAATAACCCAAGGTCTAGCCATGTACATTGAAAACCCTAAAACAAAAGTACATCCAAAAGGGGTTTTCCTCAAGTTCGCTCCAATCCATTCCTGTTAAGGAAAACAAATCTAAAGGGTGAGCAAAACGCTCGTGAGGCCAAGAAACACACATGCAAGCACATTGTCCAAATAACAAACCTATTTAACGAATAAAGCAGTAATTTGCAAGAAAGGAGTAATTCGATCAATAATATGTAAGCAGAAACAATTCAAGGATATGGTAGCTTCTCAGGAGCTAAGTTCCACTTGCTTTGCCAAGGTCATTAGTATACCTTCCCGCGATGACTCTCCGTCAACCGGGTCGGTATTTCAAATTCCGTAGATCTCCACTTACTTCTCATCCGTCCACCGTACACCGCACCGGGCCCGAACGACATTTGTAGGGCGATACTCCACGAGTATGCCAAGCGAGACCTCTCCAATAGGTCAAGCTTTTGATGTGATTCTCATGGCTCAGCGAGCTTCCCGACCAAGCCCATGCCGGCTCGAGTCCCAAGGTCGGCCTATGAGTTTGGGCGTCCCACATGTATCATTTGTTTGTCGAGGAGATTCACTCCAGCGACGTATGCAGCCATAGCATACAAATTCATGTAATTCATGCATTTGAAAATTTCAGGCATTTGACATTTCAAGCAGTTAGCAATTTCATGTATTTCAAACATGAGTCATTTATTTCAAATGAGAACGAGTGCGATAAAGTACACACTCGACTCCATTCTTCAAAATCTTAAGTCAAGAATATCAAATAAAGCATGTATCACATTCACAGGAGTTCAAGTAGACATGCACTTGACACTCACCAAGTGATGCAAGGAGAAGTGTCACTTAGAGGTTCAAGCGTTCACCGTAGGGTCCTCTTGAAGGTCCTCGTGGGTGCCTGAACAATTAAATAATAATCCATCACTAGTACTCCTAATTATCGAGGAAGATTGTACACTTGCACAATCTAAGAAAATTCTCGTGAAAATGAGTCCGATTTATACGTAAATCAAGGCTCAAAGGTGGGATTTTAAGGTACAAGAGAAATTAGGTTTTCACCTTTCAAATCGGGTGTAAAACGCTCAAGTGTTATCGAGGGGAAAATCGGGTGTAAATCGGGTGTAAAACGTTCAAGTGTAAATCGGGTGTAAAACGCTCAAGTTTTAAGCTCACAAGGCAGTTTTGAGGTTGGTTTTTCGCTAACTTTGGAAAATCGGCAAAAATTACAGGATTCGATCTAGCCTTTGAATTTGGAACTCAATTAGAGTTTCAAGCAAGGTTTAAAATCCAACAAACGGAACAAGAATTGGAGTTTTGAACACCAAGATATAGTAGCTCAAAGTTGGTGCAAAAAACGAAGCTCACTGGCAACTTTTCCAGATTTAAAGCTGAAATTCTGCGACTCTAGTTGAGGTATCGAAAACGGACTCGGAATGACACCCAAAATTGGCAGTATTATCCTACCATATGAGGGCAATCTTTCCACCAAATTTCATGGAAAACTTCAATTTGGGAAGCTAGTGAACTAAGTCAATAAATTTCGCAAAATTTCTAAGGCCAATCTGGCCTTGCATTTGTATTTTTTCTCTTTTCCAAACATTTTGGCCCAATGAATTTTCTCAAACATCATTCATTTATGAAGAAAAAAGTCTAAGAAACATCCAAGGTGCAATTTGGTAGGTGGTTAGCACCAAGAATTCGAAACAACAAGTCCCAAATCAAAAGCTAAAGCATTAACTAGCCAAAAAAGGGTTTTCTACCTTTGAGTCAGTTTTCGGAATTTCGGCCACAACTCACTCAATTCAACTCGGAATTGAGTGTGATTAGTGGGGTTAGAAACTACATTCATAAGGCTAACAATTACTTAGAAGAAATCAGTTTCAAAATCAGTCACAACTAGGTCCATGTTTGGACATCAAGTTGCTGCTAAAAAACAGAGTTCTCTGTGAAAACGTGGAACAGGGCAGTCGACTTTAGAAACTTGGTACAGATCACTCGGGTCGAATTAGAACCTACATTTTATAACCGTTGGAAATTTGGGAGTGTCCTAGGTTCCATTGCCGCAAACGGCACTCGATTTGACATCGGGAGTAAAAAGATTAATGGCCGAAACAAGAACACTGCCTGGGCAGTGACGTGAGAATTTTCCAGGTTCATCATCTTAGCGAAATTTTAAACTTTTGGCCAACCAATTCATGGAATTTTTCAACGAAAACTTTCTACACACCTCATACAACATATAAACATCATAACTAAGCCATTAGATTCCACAAAATTTCGCCTTAAAGGTCACGAGCAATCAAGAGGCAGAATCGAAAAATTTCACCCCTCACTACAGTTGAGGCTTTCCTTCAATAATTTATTTCCCACTAGTTTAACCTCTAATCCAGTATTAATAACAATAAAACTCATCAAATCAGTCCAACAACTCAAAGTGGGGAATTCATAAGAGCCCACACAACAATTTTTCACCATAAATAATGCTACCCATACGATCAAATGAACTTATAAGTGCAATAGAATTCCATAATTCAGATTTGAAAAGTTTGATCATCACTTACTTTGCTAGATGGTTCAAGGCAGAATTTTTTTTGGTCACTTGAAGCTCAGCAAAACCGTGGAAGTAAGGCTCCTTTTTGCAGCTCAAGTTGTTCACCAAGTGATTAGCTAGGAGGGAGGTAAATTTTGGTGTGATTTGGTGAAGGTTTTAGTGAAGGAAATGGAAGTGAAAATTTGAAAGAGCTTTGGAGTTGTTTTTCTCCCTTGGTAGCCGGCTGTTCTTGGTGCAGAAAAAGGAAGTACCGTGGCTGATGAAGAAGCTTCCTTGAGAAAGCTTTAAGTGTTTGGCCAAAAGTGATCCAAAAGTCAACTTTCTCCCCGCGCGCGCACGCGCGCGTTTCGTGCTCGATTCCTCTCGAGTTCGTTCACTTGTGCACTAAACCCTAATGCACTTATATTCATACTTATGTTATTCACTCTTAATAGTTTAGAAATAATTTCTAAAGTCCTCCAATTAGTCGCGGCGCGCGCGAAAACGCGAACTTCCGATTTGTGCGCGATAACGCGAAATCTCTAAGAAATTTTTATAACGATTGTACCACTAACTATCACTTGAGTATTTAAACTTAAAATTAACCACTTTAGGGCTAATGTACAAGTCTTCCAATTTTTCAAACCTATTGCACTCTCGAATCGATTATCATTCCCAAATATAAAGTCACTATTCACTTAACGAACTTCTCGAAAATTAATTTTTGAAACGAGTCCACTTAAAAATATAAGCAAGCCATAGTTCAATGTATTTTAGGGTATAAAGGGCTAGAGAAATAATATTCGGAATATTTGGTCAAATAAATAATTAAATTAAAGCTGAATTTGGAATTTAAAATAAGAAAATTGACAAGTCCTCACATCCTCTCTCCCTTAAGAAAATTTCGTTCTCGAAATTTACCTTGATTGGCGAACAAGTCTGGATACTTTTCTTGATTGCTTCTTTCAATCTTCCCAAGTTGCCTCCTCTACTCCGTGATTTTTCCAAAAGAACTTTTACCTAATGGTATCTGCTTATTTCGTAATTCCTTCACTTTCTATCCAGAATCTTTACCGGCTTTCTCCTCATAGTTAAGGTCTCATCAATCTCAAGGCTTTCGGTTGTAAAATATGAGAAGGGTCTGGATGGTACTTCTTAAGCATAGACACATGGAACACATTAGAATTCGTGACAAGCTCGGATGGCAATCCAACTTATAGGCTACATTCCTACACGTTGGATAATCTTATAAGGCCCTACAAATCTCGGTTGTAATTTCTTTCCTTTCCCAGACATCAAACTTGCTTTCAAAGGTGTGATCTTAAGAAATACTTGGTCTCCAACCGCAAATTCTAAGTCTTTCCTCCGATTATCTGCGTAACTCTTCTGACGACTTTGAGCGGTCTGGATCCTTTGGCGTACCAACTTTACTTTCTCATTGGCTTCCTCCATCCAAGGTATTGCAGTCGGATCTAAGATCTTGCGTTCACCTACTTCATCCCAACAAATCGGTGATCTACACTTCCGACCATACAGTGCTTCATACGGAGCCATTTGAATAGAAGAGTGAAAACTATTATTATAGGCAAATTCTACCAATGTCAAAAATTTACTCCAACTTTCCCCAAAATCCAAAACACAAGTTCTCAACATATCCTCAAGAGTTTGAATTGTCCTTTCCGACTGTCCATCGGTCTGGGGATGGTAAGTGGTACTAAAGTTCAATTTAGTTCCCCAACACTCTTGCATGCTTTTGCCAAGAATCTCGAAACAAATCTTGGGTCTCTATCAGACACTATACTCACAGGTATCCCATGTAACCTGAATAATCTTCATCCAAATACAGCTTTAGATAATTTCTCCAATGGGGTATTTCATGTTGATCGGCAGAAAATGAGCCGATTTGTCAGTCTATCCACTATCACCCAAATAGCATCATAGCCTCTTTGTTGTCCTTGGGTAATCCTGATATAAAATCCATAGTGAATGTTCTCCCCATTTCCACTCAGGTATTTCTAAGGGTTGCAAAAGTCCTGAATGGTTTTTGATGTTCAGCTTTCACTTGTTGACAAGATCAAACAAGTTTGAACAAATTGGCAATTTCCTTTTTCATGCTCTCCCACCAATACAAACTTTTCAAGTCTTGGTACATTTTATTCCCTCCAGGGTGTACCGTAAACTTCGATCGGATGTGCCACTTCTAGAATTTTCCTTCTTAAGTCCTTCATCCTTTGACACCACTATCCGATTCCGAAACTTCAAAATACCATTTGATCCAAAGTTAAAATCCACTTTTTCTCCCTTTCTAACTTTTTCCAGCCATTTTTGCACTTCAGGGTCCTTTTCTTGAGATTCCTTGATACGTTCCAACAAAGTGGAATTCACTACAATATTCCCCAAAATTACTTTTCTTGGTTCAAGTCTAGGATTCCAATAACTGATTTCCTTCAACAAGTGCAATTCCTTAATCATCAATCCGGCCACTTGTACTTGACGACTCAAAGCATCGGCCACTACATTGGCTTTCCCTGGATGGTACTTTATCGTGCAATCATAGTCTTCCAAAAATTCCATCCATCTACGCTGCCTCAAATTCAGCTCCTTTTGAGAAAACAAATACTTAAGCTCTTGTGGTCAGTAAAAACCTCAAATATCACTCCATACAGGTAATGTCTCCATTTCTTCAAAGCAAACACTACAGCTGCTAACTCCAAATCATGAGTCGGATAATTTCCTTCATAGCGGTTTCAATTCCCTGGAGGCATATAAGGCTATTATTGGTTCGCCATTTTGGCATTAACACACATCCCCAAGCCTTCTTAGATGGCAAGTCTTGTGGATAAACCACAAAACTATCCTTCTCAGTCGGCAGAGCTAACACAGGTGCCCGATTTGTCAAACAGTGCTTTTCAACTCCTGAAAAACTCTCTTCACACTTAGGAATTCCAAAGTAAACTTTCCATGTTTGCTTGGTTAATCCAAGTCATGGGTCCCAGCAATTTTAGAAAAATTCTGGATAAACTGCTCCGGTAATACCCTGCTAGTCCTATAAATACTTCGAAGCTCAGTAGGGTTTTTCCCGGGTCGTTCCTTCCACTTGAAAACATGGCTTCAACTTTAGTTGGATCCCATTTTAAATCCCATCCTTAGAATTATGTGGTTCCCAGAAGAAAGTCCACTGTGCTTTTTAACCAAAACTCACACTTGCCTAAAATTTTGCATACAATTGGTGTTCCATCAGGATTGCAAAACAATTTTCAAAGTGTTTCTCATGATCCCCCACAGTTTTAGAGTACACTAATATGTCATCAATGAATACTACCACGAATTGATCCAAATAAGCGCTTAAAAACCCTATGCATTAGATCCATAAAAGCAGCAGGAGCATTCGTCAATCCAAATGGCATGACTGCAAACTCAAAGTGTCCATATCTCGAGTTAAAAGCAGTCTTGGGTATATCTTTTTCCAAAATCCTCAAATTGATAATACCCCTGTCTCAAATCCAACTTCGAGAATACTACTGCCCCTTGCAATTGGTCAAACAATTCATCAATGTGGGGCAATGGGTATTTATTCTTAATAGTAATGTCATTCAAACCTCGGTAGTCTATACACAACCTCAAAACTCCCATCCTTCTTCTTAACAATAAGACTGGGGCTCCCCAAGGTGAATCACTTTCCCTTATAAAACCCCGTTCCAACAAGTCCTGCAATTGAAATTTCAATTCTTTCAACTCGGCTGGAGCCATACGATACGGCGCCTTAGAGATAGGTGCTACTTCCCGAAGTCACATCAATCTTAAAGGCTATTTCTCTCTCTGGGGGTAAAGACTCTAATTCCTCAGGAAAAACATCTGGATAATCTTTTACTACAGGCATATCCTCCAATCTCACCTTATCACTAGGAGTGTTGATTAGAAAAGCCAAATATCCCTGATCTCCTTTACTTAACATTTTTCTAGCTCGGATTCCTGAAATAAGTGCAGATGAAGCTAATTTACCCCGTACGTCTAGTTTCAAGGTTGCCTCTCCCGGAATGCACAATTCTACTATCTTTGTCCTGCAGTTCAATTGGGCATTATAACGGGCTAGCCAGTCCATTCCTAAGATCGCATCATATCCCTTAATTGCCAAACCTATCAAATCGGCTAATAATTTTCGTTCTCCAACCCAAATTTCACAATTTCTATACATCAAGTTAGCAATTAGACTTTGATCCCCAGTAGGCGTTTTAACCTCCAAGTCATATGGTAACTTAATTGGCTTCAATTCTATCCCAGTCATGAAATTAGGGTTATTACAAAAAGAGTGTGTTGCACCCTAGGATTCATTAAAAACCCTAGGCTAAGACGGTGAAAGATTGGGAATTGTTACCTCCTACCCCTCAGTCGCATCCGGTATCTGCTGATGATGCCAGTGCATAACCCTGAGCCGGTACTTTTGGTCGGCTTCCTCCAAATGGTTTGCTTAGAAGTTGACTTTTCTGGTCTCTGAGTGTTACCTCCATCTTCATTTTGTTTGGACAATTCGCGAGTTGGTGCTCTGTACTACCACATGCCAAACACTTCCCAGATTTCCTCCAACAATCATTCTCGGAGTGGTTGGTTTACCACAGTACCCCACAAGTGACTTGAGGGGTCACTGCCGAACCAGTAGAAGGCGCTCCTTTAGCTTGGGTCGTCCACACGACCTCCTCTAAATAAAGGTCCTCTCGAACCTCCGGCAGTCCTTTATTCCTCCCATTCCTCTCTCAGCTTTGGAAGGCCTGAACATTTTACTAGTCTGTCCCGAAGTACGACTAGAAAAATTCCTCTTCCTATTGTGAAAGTGTCTCACTTGCATTCTTGCACTTTCAACCCTTTGCGCTTTCTCTAAAGCCTCAGTAAATGTAGAGATTTGGGCTGCGGCCAATCCCTCCTGGATTTCCACATTAAACCCTTGTATAAAGCGCCTTATCCGTTTTTCGCTCATTTATCACCAATTCAGGGGCATATTTGGAAAGCTTAGTGAATTTCCCTTCATACTCCGCTACACTAAGGGTCCCTTGTTTCAACTTAATGAATTTCATCCTCCCTCTTTCTTGGATTAAGGGCGGAAGAAATTTCTCCTTAAATTCCCTTGTGAAATTCTCCCAAGTCCAAGGGGTTTGAGTTCTCTCCCACTTTCCCTTTATCAGATCCCACCAAGCACGTGCTATTCCTTCAAATTGGAATGCAGCAAAATTCACTCGCCTATCCTCAGTATAATCTAAGGCAGCAAATATATTAGTCATTCTCTCTAAACCAATTCTCTGCTACCTCAGGGTCAGGTTCACCAGTAAACTTAGGCGGGTTGAATTTCAAGAACCTTTCTTAAGGCTCTAACTCCTCTCCCTATCCTGTTCCCAGGTTGGTTTGAGCGGTCCCAGGACCTTGCCTATCAGCTAAGCGCGTCTATGATATCAGTCATCCTATTGATGGCAGGTAAGCCACTTGATTTCCCTCTATATTTTTCCTGTCCCGGGGTTCGGTCCAGCTGCCGATCCCTGGGTCATTCCCATGAGGTTGGGCCCTGTCTAGTTTCCTCCGTCCACAGGCTCCCGACCACGTTCTCCGACCACAGTCTTAGTTCCCTCCATTATTCTAGACGTTGCATAGTGGCAAGAAATAAATCAATTAATATTAAGAAGAAAATCAAAAACAAAGAACCAAGCAGACAACATCTAAAGACAACAATAATTTACATTCTTAATACTTCAAAATTCATACAGTTAGCCAAGTAAGGGGGCAATCACAAAAAATATAGGCACGTAGTGCCCATAAAAGAAGTACTTTAGTCAACAGACTAAAGTAAAATCAAGTGCCTCAAAAGAAGGCCACACAGTCATGCAAAATACAATGGCCTCAGCACTCGCATCACCCCAACTAACCTAGCTATCCCAGTCAAAAGGGTCAAAAGAGGGTCAATCACTAAGCCTAGTCCACAGTAGGACTACCAGGGGGAACCTCCTCCTCAGGATCCTCCTCCGGATCCTCCTCCTCATCAGAGGTCTGGACTACATCCATCACCTCGTCCACTAGCCTAGTAGCATCGGCTAAGATCCCAGAGGCCCGATCACGGACCTCCGACCTAACTAGTAAGTCGAGCCCTAGTACTCTGGAGCTCCTCACGAACGGCAGCAGTAGCCACCTCACCCTCTATCACCTCCTCAAGCTCAGCGATCCTCTCACCCTGAGCTCCTACCATCTGTCTAAGCTCATCCACCTCAGCCTGCAGATCTAGGTTGGCAGTCACCAACTGACGACGCTCGTCGTCCAAGGCTAGCACCAAATAGTTCGGGTAGGCAAAAGTCAACCTACACGGGCATCGGGGAATCTAGTAAGCAGGTGCATACGCACTCGGAGCGCCTCCACCACGAGCTCGGTAGTAGATAGGCCTAGGAAGCTCTTACATGTCCGTTACCTATTAGCATGACCATTTCGCGTGGCCATTCCCATTAGCTGCGGGAGTCCCATTTTTCATTTTCCATCCCTGCAAAACAATCACACTTTTCGGATTAGAAACTTAAACATTAACTCGCATGAATGTCGCTTACGGCATGCTTAACTTAACCACTAATTTGCCCAAGTACCACTTGATATATCACTAAGTCATTCTATCTCAAGTCTTAAAGGTAGAGTATCTAGCAGGTCTCCCATATAGATCTCTAACCTAGTGCTCTGATACCAACTGTGACGCCCCCACTTCTCCCTAAGGCGAACCAAAGGGTATCCGTGGAACGCCTGCCCAGCTCTCGCGCAGGACTCAAGGCAAAACAATTCAAACTTAACTATAATTATCCAACAATACAGGCCTAATTAAGAAAGTCGCTTCCCATAAACCAAATATTCGACAATACATCACAAGTACAAAATGTATCAATCATCTCAATCTTACATTTAGTTTCCAAAAGTTACTTCAAGTCTCCAGTTATACAATAACCCAAGTCTTAGCCATGTACATTGAAAACCCTAAAACAAAAGTACATCCAAAAGGGGTTTTTCCTCAAGTTCGCTCCAATCCATTCCTGTTAAGGAAAACAAATCTAAAGGGTGAGCAAAACGCTCGTGAGGCCAAGAAACACACATGCAAGCACATTGTCCAAATAACAAACCTATTTAACGAATAAAGCAGTAATTTGCAAGAAAGGAGTAATTCGATCAATAATATGTAGAGCAGAAACAATTCAAGGATATGGTAGCTCTCAGGAGCTAAGTTCCACTTGCTTTGCCAAGGTCATTAGTATACCTTCCCGCGATGACTCTCCGTCAACCGGGTCGGTATTTCAAATTCCGTAGATCTCCAACTTACTTCTCATCCGTCCACCGTACACCGCACCGGGCCCGGAACGACATTTGTAGGGCGATACTCCACGAGTATGCCAAGCGAGACCTCTCCAATAGGTCAAGCTTTTCATGTGATTCTCATGGCTCACCGAGCTTCCCGACCAAGCCCATGCCGACTCGAGTCCCAAGGTCGGCCTATGAGTTTGGGCGTCCCACATGTATCATTTGTTTGTCGAGGAGATTCCACTCCAGCGACGTATGCCAGCCATAGCATACAAATTCATGTAATTCATGCATTTGAAAATTTCAGGCATTTGACATTTCAAGCAGTTAGTAATTTCATGTATTTCAAACATGAGTCATTTATTTCAAATGAGAACGAGTGCGATAAAGTACACACTCGACTCCATTCTTCAAAATCTTAAGTCAAGAATATCAAATAAAGCATGTATCACATTCACAGGAGTTCAAGTAGACATGCACTTGACACTCACCAAGTGATGCAAGGAGAAGTGTCACTTAGAGGTTCAAGCGTTCACCGTAGGGTCCTCTTGAAGGTCCTCGTGGGTGCCTGAACAATTAATAATAATCCATCACTTGTACTCCTAATTATCGAGGAAGATTGTACACTTGCACAATCTAAGAAAATTCTCGTGAAAATGAGCCCGATTTATACGTAAATCAAGGCTCAAAGGTGGGATTTTAAGGTACAAGAGAAATTAGGTTTTCACCTTTGAAATCGGGTGTGAAACGCTCAAGTGGTATCGAGGGGAAAAGGAGAATTCGAAAAACTTTATTCCTTAAGTTTCAAAAATTTCAGATTTAAGGGGTATTTTTGGAAAAATCATAACTCACTCTCCATAGGTCCAAAATTGGAAAACGTGGTACCGTTGGAAACTTCTTCCAAGGTACTAAAAGTTCCTAGAAGACACTTTTCTATGATTCCTAACGGAAGATATTCAAAAATTAGCTCAAAGTTGCTGTTTTAAGCTCACAAGGCAGTTTTGAGGTTGGTTTTTCGCTAACTTTGGAAAATCGGCAAAAATTATAGGATTCGATCTAGCCTTTGAATTTTGGAACTCAATTAGAGTTTCAAGCAAGGTTTACAATCCAACAAACGGAACAAGAATTGGAGTTTTGAACACCAAGATATAGTAGCTCAAAGTTGGTGCAAAAACGAAGCTCACAGGGCAACTTTCCAGATTTAAAACTGAAATTCTGCGACTCTAGTTGAGTATCGAAACGGACTCGGAATGACACCAAAATTGGCAGTATTATCCTACCATATGAGGGCTATCCTTCCACCAAATTTCATGGAAAAACTTCATTTGGGAAGCTAGTGAACTAAGTCAATAAAGTTCGCAAAATTTCTAAGGCAATCTGCCTTGCATTTGTATTTTTCTCTTTTCCAAACATTTGGCCAATGAATTTTCTCAAACATCATTCATTTATGAAGAAAAAAGTCTAATAAACATCCAAGGTGCAATTTGGTAGGTGTTTAGCACCAAGAATTCGAAACAACAAGTCCCAAATCAAAGCTAAAGCATTAACTAGCCAAAAAAGGGTTTTCTACCTTTGAGTCAGTTTCGGATTTCGGCCACAACTCACTCAATTCAACTCGGAATTGAGTGTGGTTAGTGGGGTTAGAAACTACATTCATAAGGCTACAATTACTTAGAAGAAATCAGTTTCAAAATCAGTCCACAACTAGGTCATGTTTGGACATCAAGTTGCTGCTAAAAACAGAGTTCTCTGTGAAAACGTGGAACAGGGCAGTCGACTTTAGAAACTTGGTACAGATCACTCGGGTCGAATTAGAACCTACATTTTATACCGTTGGAAATCTGGGAGTGTCTAATTTCCATTGCCGCAAACGGCACTCGATTTTGACATCGGAGTAAAAAGATATGGCCGAAACAAGAACACTGCCTGGGCAGTGACGTGAGAATTTCCAGGTTCATCATCTACGAAATTTTAACTTTTGGCCAACCAATTCATGGAATTTTTCAACGAAACTTTCTACACACCTCATACAACATATAAACATCATAACTAAGCCATTAGATCCACAAAATTTCGCCTTAAAGGTCACGAGCATCAAGAGGGCAGAATCGAAAAATTTCACCCCTCACTACCGTTGAGCTTTCCTTCAATAATTTATTTCCACTAGTTTAACCTCTAATCCAGTATTAATAACAATAAAACTCATCAAATCAGTCCAACAACTCAAAGTGGGAATTCATAGAGCCCACACAACAATTTTCACCATAAATAATGCTACCCATACGATCAATGAACTTATAAGTGCAATAGAACTTCCATAATTCAAGATTTGAAGGTTTGATCATCACTTACTTTGCTAGATGTTCAAGGCAGAATTTTTTTGGTCACTTGAAGCTCAGCAAAACCGTGGAAGTAAGGCTCCTTTTTGCAGCTCAAGTTGTTCACCAAGTGATTAGCTAGGAGGAGGTAAATTTTGGTGTGATTTGGTGAAGGTTTAGTGAAGGAATGGAGTGAAAATTTGGAGAGCTTTGGAGTTGTTTTTCTCCCTTGGTAGCCGGCTGTTCTTGTGCAAGAAAAGGAAGTACCGTGGCTGATGAAGAAGCTTCCTTGAGAAGCTTTAAGTGTTTGGCCAAAAGTGATCCAAAAGTCAACTTTCTCCCCGCGCGCGCACGCGCGCGTTTCGTGCTCGATTCCTCTCGAGTTCGTTTCACTTGTGCACTAAACCTCTAATGCACTTATATTCATACTTATGTTATTCACTCTTAATAGTCCTAGAAATAATTTCTAAAGTCCTCCAATTAGTCGCGAGCGCGAAAACGCGAACTTCCGATTTGTGCGCGATAACGCGAAATCTCTAAGAAATTTTTATAACGATCGTACCACTAACTATCACTTGAGTATTTAAACTTAAAATTAACCACTTTAGGGCTAATGTACAAGTCTCTAATTTTCCAAACCTATTGCACTCTCGAATCGATTATCATTCCCAAATATGCAGTCACTATTCACTTAACGAACTCTCGAAAATTAATTTTTGAAACGAGTCACTTTAAAAATATAAGCAAGCCATAGTTCAATGTATTTAGGTATAAAAGGGCTAGAAAATAATATTCGGAATATTTGGTCAAATAAATAATTAAATAAACTAGAATTTGGAGTTTAAAATAAGAAAAATTGCAAGTCCTCACAACTATTACATATGCTGATTGTTTCACAAATCTTGTATTTGCATGGATGTTTAGAGCATATTACTAGGTTGGCTGATTAGGTATTTTGCATCAAATCATTACACCCTGAAGGAAAAATTTAGTAGCCTATGCTACTGCAGTTTCCTTTACAAAATTCTATTTACTCTCTATCTAAGACCAATTGGATTCTTTTTTGTTTCATTTGATTTTTTAGAGTTTGACCTCAACATCTTGGTTCTCATTTGGCTTTCTTTTGCATTGAAAGTTGGTTAAATCTATTGTGTGTTTTTGTCCCAATGATAGAATATATGTATTTCCATAAAAATACTACCATCAGTAAGTGGAATAAATAATAAAGAATTTGTAAAACTTAAAAAATTAAAATTCTAACTATGATGCATGTAATTTAAGGGCCAACTCTGCACTAAATAAGCTCAATGTTCACTCCTTTCATTGAATAAATAAACCAACAAACCAATAGCTCATATTGAACAGACAAAGTTAACTAAAAAGGTGTTAGAAAACTTGAAATCATTAAAGATTCCATAGATTAAAATAAAATTGATATAAATACAGCATATTCAACTAAGAAAATAAAGCAACTGTCAGCAACAAAAGACATTAACTACAATTGGAACTGAACAAGTAGTTTATATATCAATCCTTTTAGCTATAAGGTAACATCTCCTACTCAATAAATAAATAACCTACCAATATGCTTTGCTCTATACATAAATTTAAGCACAAAGCGCCCTAAAAGACTTTAAATAATCAAGCATTCTATAGATTAAAAATAATAATAAAGTACAAAAAGGCCCAAGAAAACTCAAAATAATGAAACATTACATAAATTAAAAATAAGAATCAATTACAAAAGGTCCTAGAAAACTTAAAATAATTACAAATCCCATAGATTAGAAATGAAATTGATAGAAATAGAGCACATGCCACCAACAACATAATCCCAATTGTCAACAACATAATCCCAATTGTAAGATGCTCAATGATTATTATACAACAAGCATAAACTATGCACAATTCTGTATACCTATTGTTTGCATCGACTTTTACCAGGCGACGAACTATTGCTGATAAGCTGTTAGTTGATAGCATACTACGTGATTTATATAAGCAAAACTAGGAAAACCTAATGTGCGTGCCGATGAGGTTGTGCCAATGAACTTCTAACCTCTTAGACGACGACTATTCGTCCCACCTTAAGTAGCTTCAAGGACTTAAAATTCGTGATTAGAGCAACTGATTACAAGGAAAGAAAGAAAGAACAGAAAGAGCTGATAGCAAAAGTTAATAAGTAAACCAAAGTTGATGAACTATACAGCATAAACTATGCCGGAAAATCATGAAAAACTGCTTGGAAATATGAAGAATATTTCAACTTGAACTTTGCTGATTTATACAAGATTAACATGAGCTTGCTGGAAGACATGAAATAAGATTGGAATGATTGCATAAAAATTCTAGAAATCCTAACTTTTAGCCTAATAATCCTAAGAAGAACTTGAAAATTCCTTACTCTAGCCAATGAATTCTAAGAAAGCTTTTAAAAGGGAAGAAAATTAGATTTGCCATTTTTTGTGGAGTCAAAGTAGTGGCCTCAATTTGGTACTTCTCCTTATATTTATAATGGAAAGCTCCTTGTATTTCTTCTGATGAACCTAACAATTTCGTGATTCACCTCATTCACCTTAACTCCATTATGGGTAGTGGTAACTACCCACTCCTATGTTTTAGGGATAACATAAGCACCACTTCTCTAATTTGTAGGGCCAATAACTGATGCATACATTCTTTTATCAATTGGTTCATCGACTCTATCTTTGATAATACTTGATTGACTGTATAACTCCTTTTGTATCGGCACCTATGTCAATGAACATGTGCCAACACGTCTTTGCATGCACCATTAAGTATGTCAATATTGGCCCTCATCATCAACCTCTCCTGTAACTTTCACTACTCACACCTATTAGCTTTCTCAACTTTGAGCTAGCAGTGTGGTTGATATATTCCTAATTGCCAATTTATGAAGATCAATTACCAATCAAAACCCTATGTAACCTTCACCTACTATAACTGATGAGTTGCTTGTGATATAACCAATTATCTCCTGCCAATTATTGATTGACCTCAAATGAATGTAGCCGATAAGTTTTCACCTGCCAATTAGGATTAATCAATATCACCTTGTCTATCGATAAGCTATAAATTGTACTTATCGGTATCATATGACCAATTATCTGTCTACTGATAAATGGTATATATTGCACCAACACCAGCTATACTGAGGGCTACCAAAATAAACAAAAACCAAGCTAACCAATTACTGCTTCTTCTTGGAGATTACAACCTAAAGCAAAGTACTATAATAAGACTCTTGGAAGCTTATTGCCAATATATGTCTATCTTCAAAATACTTATAAAGCTTCCAATTCAGTTCATGCAAAAGTTTATATAATAGCCCTTCTACTTGTTTTGTGAAGACAAACAGCTATCCAATGTTGCAAATGAAGACACGGCATCACGTACTATCACTTAGGAGCAAATAGTACCACATGAATTAGCATCGAGAATATTGCTAGTAAATTAGCTACAATTTACTCCATATGCTTTCTAATATTTGAATACCTAACCTATTCGATAATAGTATATGCACCACCTTACAAAACTTAAATTTTAACGTGAAATTGTTAGACAGAAGGAAAAGATTTAACATCAAGTTTTTGTTACGTATAATCGACCCATGAGTTGTTAATTCTCCTAGAATTGGAAGTGGAAACTTCCTTTTTTCTAATAGGGCAAAATGTTCATTTCTCTTTATCTTCTAGATCCCACAAAGAAGGATTTCAAAATTCTTTTAAGTAATATACCAAATATAGTTTGAAACTGGAGCTGCATATTAGTTTTCTAGGATTAATATACTCTAAGTCATACAATTTATGCAAAATTCTTTTTTTTTTCGGTGTGTTTAATATTGTTGGCTTTCTCTCCTCTGTAGAATAGCCATCATTGAAAGTCAAAAGGATATATGGCTGACAATGCTCCAGTTTGTTGTGAGAAAACGGTTGTTCTCCCTCATTTAATTGTCTCTGAAACCGAGACATACAGTACCTGAACGTACATACTTTCTTGATTTCACTTTTTTATTTTTCATGTTTAAATGACCTCATTTACTTCAAATGTTTCAAGTCCTGAAAGGATATCACCAACGATTCATCTTATCATCTATCAACAGGTTTCTGCGCATGATCTATGACGGGTTTTTACTACAAGTGCAAGTTTAAATCCGATTTTATATCCGTTGTCTGCAAGTATATAGGTCAATCAAATAATATAGGGCATGTATCGGGTCGATCCCACGAGAAGCAATGTCTACAAGTACTAGATCCTTATTTTTTCTATTATTTAGACTTATAATGAATTTGAGCAGAGAAATGATATTGCTACTGTCTACAATTCTGAGTTAACAAATGCAAGATACAAATGGAGATTTTTCACTAAAGACTTAAATCTAGGGATATAGATTCCACTTATGGCACAAAAGATCTGATTTAATGAACTTAACACTTGTTACTACTCTTATTTAACCAGGGATTCATTTCAAAAAAAATACCAAAATCTCATTCTCATGATAATAATGGCCTAGAACAGCTTAGTTTTTCCTAATTTCTTGGTAAATAACTAACTCTGTTCTTGTTCATGCATGAAATGCAGATTTCATCCACTTGAATGTATTTCTATTCTCATGAACACACAACTCAAGCTCTACTCATGTTATTCCATTTTTACTACCATATCTCAATGAGTAATAACAACTATAATCTTGCTATTGGTGATCAAACAACAACAAGTAATCACTCAGGCACAAGTAGATAAGTTATTACAAGATATAACAAATGTAAGTCACATTCAATTCATATCACTTGGCCATAAGTTTCATCTACTCCCTAGATATAAAAAATTAGCTACTCATGGATGATATAACAATCAAACTCATAACTTCATTAATGAAAAACATCTCAAGTTACAAGTACAAGAAAGTTAAGAAAAGCTTAGCCAAGTTAAAGGTGAAGCCCTCCAATTTCTGCTATGTCTTGCACTGAAAATGATTCCAAGATGAAATCTCCAAGTGCTCCTTCAAGAACTTCTAGTTAGAGAGAAAATGTTACAAGAAGAAAACTAGCTACGTCTGGTCTCTCTGACTTCCCTTTCATTTTCTGCATAAAAAGATGGTAGAAAGTGCCTTTTTTCTCCCCACATGATTCCAACATCTCAGATTTGTTAAGAAAATCAAAAGAAATGTTGTTTTGACTTGACAATAAATCATATTGTCTTTCTTTTTGAGCCACTTGCAGCAGAGAGACACAGATCCGAGCCCTGGATCCGATGGGTGTAGTTGGATCCGAGCTCGGATCATAGCTGATCCGAGGCCTTTCTCACATGAATCCGAGCTCGGATCGACTGACCTCGGATCCACTGCTCCAGAAGTACAGACGAGGGCTCGGATCACCCGTGGTGCACACGGATCCGAGCTCAGATCCATGTACTTCAATTTCCAAATTTTCAATTCCTTTCTTTTTCCTTCATTTTTGCTCCTCGTTTCTTTTGTTCTTTATCCTCCAGATGTTCCTTGCTTTTTCTTTATCTTGTACTTGAATTTCACATATCAATATCCTTCAAAATATCACAGATTAAAGCATTAATCCACTCATTTAGCAAGTTTTCATTATTCAAACAATACTTAAGCAATTTGTACCAAAAGAGTTCCTATATGGCTTTAATCCTCTCAAAATATAACCAAAGTTTATGCCAAACTTGTACAAAATGTATGTTAAATATTTACTTATCAATCTACTTAATTGGCATATTATCTTTTGGTGAAGTTTTCCTTTTGTGATGTCTTGCACTTGTCTAGCATAGACAATTCTAAATCTAATGCAGTAGATTCACCATCAAGAAGAAAACTCAATTTGTCATTAACATTATGTGCACAAACTACATCAAACTTTCTTTTAGCTATGTAATGTCAGATTCTAATGGTGAAATACATACATATAGTTTCCTCAGTTGAAGTTAAAGTCTCTAGATACAATTTTTAAGAAGGACGGTGGCAGTGTCAGTCCTCAATAAGTAAGATGTATTTAGAATTGAGTTTATGGTTTGCATAGGAAATTTAAGTGGGTAATGTTATCATAATTTTGCGAGACAATCTTTACTATATCCATTTACTTTACTATTTGAGGATTGAGTAGAGCTTTTGAGATCTTATCTTTGGTTGTAAATTTTCTAAATCATTTCTTTGTCGCTTACTAATTTTCCTGATGGATAAATTAGATGCTATATCTGTGCACTGCAGATAGCTCTACTTGAGCCATCAATACAAG
This sequence comes from Coffea humblotiana, assembly GCA_023065735.1. NCBI lineage: Eukaryota > Viridiplantae > Streptophyta > Magnoliopsida > Gentianales > Rubiaceae > Coffea > Coffea humblotiana. Next base: position 45,351 of record JACYVW010000098.1, read on the forward strand.
CAGATTGATGCAAATGGCAAATATCTTCTTCAATCAGGATGTAAATGCAGAAACAAAAATTTTCAACTGCTTCCCAAGGCATATATAATGTTAGTAGTTCTGACTACTTATTATGCTTTGCATCCTCAAAACTAAACATATATAAAAGGTGTTAATGAAACAAAGTCACATGACATATAGAATTGCATTCACTTACCAACATCTTTCTTATTTTCTTTTATTTTGCTTTTCCCTTACTTTGGTTGTTTTTTTTCCTGTGTGTTAGTGAATATAAAATGCTTACCGTTTGTTGTAGCATGCGAGGCCTTTTTATGATGACTCTGTGCATAAACACTTTAGTATCACATGCTTCTATTAACAACACAAGGAAATCATCTTCTACCTTTCTTTTCTTTTCTTTTCTTTTTTGCGTAAATCACCTTGCGAACACAATTCGATTTCACAATTTACCAGTTGTGACTGTTTGAAAATACTAATATTTAAGTGCAATTTAGATTAAGAAAATACTGAAGTGCAATTTGGTAGATTGATTTATTAGCTGAAGTTATTATGTGACAGGTTAGACACTGAGGGACTTATGAAGTAAATAAATAAAATTTTTTCCCACTTCCCTTATTAACCAGCCAACACTACCCCATATATACACTCTTTCTCTCTTAATTTTTGTATTCCTCTCTTATCTTTCTCTTCTCCAATTTTCCTCCCAAGAACACCAAAGCTTAAAGGCACGATTCGCCAGCACCAGAGCATCAACACTCCTTGGTCAAATTTCATGGTCTTTGATCATCGAAGTTGCCGACAATCGCTGGTTAAAGGTTTGGCAGTTACTATTCAATGCAGTTTTGTATTTTCAACTTTTCTCTCAAAATATTTAGAATTTTGGAAAACTAAAAATATGATTTTGATCTTACTATGAGCTATCTTCAGTTAAACTTCTATGATTTTTGGATGTAAGATAAATTTCAAAAAATTAGTCAAACTTTTATGTTTCTTGCAATTTCAGGATTTGATTATATTATCTTAAATTTAGTACATTGAAGGTTTATTTATCTTCTTAAGACTATTAAACATTGGGTATTCATGTTTAGTTTCATTTGGGTTTGTTGGGTTATAAATGAAATGGAATTGGAGAGCTTAATAGAGACTTTGTTAGGCTTTCAATGTTATTTCAAATTTATTTTAGTTATTTTGACTATATATGAAGTAAATGTACTTGCGTGAGTGTATTTAGGTATTAAATTAGTCTATATCATTTTAGATCTTGGATGATAATTTTATGTAGGATAATCAATTAGTAAATTAAATAGTAGAATATCTTAGCACACATATTGTTGGTTAGTCAATAAGTAGAATAGTTGGTAACCGATTATTGGATGATTTTAGAATCTTTGTCAAGAATTTGTCAATATTAAGGAAGATAAGGATTTTTCCTTGAAAATTTCCTAGATAATGTTCCAGTAATAAATTAGTTATCATTGCATTGAGATTTTGTCTAGCCTTTAGGATTAGAATTGATTGGCTTATGAACTGTTACGTTATTTGTAGGTCTGGAAAGAAAAGGGGTTTAGGACTTGGTGACAAAGTTGAAGCAGAGATAAGTGATTTTGGTACTCACTATATTTCCAACTCAAATTTTATGAATGAAAATGGCTTCAACTACTTATGTTAATATGAAATTCGGCATAGATAAGAATGCATTTATTGCTTTTGACATACAAAAAATTATGATAAAGATGAATATGATTTGTTTTTGGATTATGAATGCAATGAATATCTACACTATGAGCTCGTGGTTTCTTAGTTACTGTCATAGTTTCACTACTGCTATCTATCTAGCCTACCTAACGACATAAACAGTTTGGAACTTTCTGTCTGTTTGGCCTAACTAGCGGGGCAAATGGCTAGGAACCTTCTATCTAGTCTACCTGTTGGAACAAATAGTCAAGACTGGACATCTAGTTATTGATAGATATCAAGACTTCACGAGTTTTTGTGATGAAGAGTTAATTTTTGAATTGGTATAATTATGTGCTTATGGTAATTGTGTTTTGAAATTCATTATGATTTTAGGTTACTCAAACCAGTAGATGAGTACTTGAGCTACTTATTGGGCAAGTAATTTCCTCACTCTATTTGTTAATATTTTCATAGAATGATGCATTTTACAAAGAGGGTGTATGATCAAGTTTGGGAGCTTCTAGAGGAGATCAAAGGCTTGTTTAGATCAACCTTGCTTTGTTTGTTTTTTTGGGTAACTTTTGTATATAAAATTGGAATATGGCAATGACTGCCTGTATATTGTGTGATAGGTTGGACTTGGAAATGATCTGGGTTATTGCCAATTTCTTACAGTTGTAAATGGTGGGAAGTTTTAGAAGTTAGTGTGTGTGTATATATATATATATATATATAAAGTTTTAGTTATTTTGATTTGATTCTAGACAAGGTGGTGTTATGTATCAGTTTTGAGGAGTGACATTATGTTTTCTCCCAAAAAAATGATGAGAGGATCCACTTGCTAGCTTCTATATCTATCTATGCTCCTTATCAAAGTATGAATAGTCTAGACAAGTGGAGTGTAAGTAATCTGGAGTGTAAGTATTATTTTGTCATAATTTTTACCTTTACCAAAGTACCTTTTGTGTAGTAATTAGAGCCATTTCATTTCGGTTACCAAATGAATCACTAATGTGAGTCAAGAGAACTAAAACTGAACCATTACCAATTGATTCAATAATGGGAGCAGTGAATATGAAAATCCCTTTCATAGTTGTATATACTTTACACAAGTGTAAGCATTATTTTGTCTTAGGGTGCGTTTAATAAAATTGAAATTTGAAATCTAAAATCTAAAATCTAAAATTTGAATTCATTAACTTATTAAATTGTTAAGTATTAAATCAAATATAATTGAGTGTATATCACATACAGTGATAAGTGAATAGATTATCACTTATTTTTAGAGCAAGTTTTGCCTAGAAAATTCGGTGCCATTTAATTAATTCAGATATTCAATTTTTGGTTACCAAACACGTTTGACCATATTAGGATTAATAAATTCATTAAATTTAAGTGTTGAATTAGAATATTAAACAGGGCCTTAGTTTTTGCTATGACCAAAGTACCTTTTGTATAGTAATTAGAGCCATTTCATTTTGGTTGTCAAATGAATCGCTAAAGTGAATAATGAGAATTAAAACTAAACCATTATTCGTTGATTTAATAATGGGAGCAGTTAAGATGAACATCCTCTCATGATTGTATATACTTTCTAAAAATATAAAAACTAAGTAGCACTACCAAAATATTTATAACCCATTATTATCATCAACCAAAAAAAAAAAATAACCAAATACTGAATACTAATCATAAAGTCACATAAACAAGATAATGGAACAAATCAAAGTTTAAAAAGACAGCCTAATTCGAGTACCAAACTATCACTCCTGAATGACAAGTCACAAAAGAGTACTTTAATGGAAAAAATAGAGTATACAATGAGAAGATTGTATATGGAAAGTTAAGCTAGAAATCAATTCGAGCAGACAAAATTCAACTAGCAACCAATTCCCATGCCATCTCTAATGGAGGAGAAAAAAAGAAGAAAAGGGGTAAGCGCATTTTGTACTCTCTTGTATTGAGAATTTTATTATTGCTGAAAAAAAAAGTTCACAATAGCATTGTAGCTAATTAAAATATCTACATAAAGCCATTTTGCCACAATTTAAAGCAAAAAGACTCCCAAAGTAGGGTTAGATTAAGCATACTAAATATTAAAAATAACCAAAGAGAACTGAATTTTAGGAATAGACAAAGTAGAACTCAAAATCTATAGCTAACAGTGGAAATGGTAATATAAGATAAGATATGTGAGAGACAAGGAAAGCAAATGATAAGCACATGATAATTTTAGATATAACCATAATCACCAAATTTTGTATCATAAGCATATGAGATTATTGTCATATAATTTACATTACTCTTCGGGTCTGTTCGATAACATAAAAAAATGATGAATCTGAATTTATTCAGACATTCAGATGTTTTGAATGTTTGATAAATGAAAATCTATTTGCTGAACTTGTTAAGCAGTGCTGAACCTGTGTATATTTTTTTTCAGCACAAGAATCCTAACTGAATGCTTAATTCTGATAAAAATCAATAGAATTACTTCAACTACCTTATCTTATCTACCAAATCTACCCTTGTTTGTTAACTATGTTTAAAATTCTTGTCTAATTAAACAACATAATATTTTCTATCTAACAATTTTTAGTTTATATTTTCTTCCTTTTTAATGACTTTCACATCTTTTTCATACTTCTCGTATAATGTATTTCATCTTTTATATTAATTTGATTTAAAAATAAATATTGTCATTTTCATACCTAACAATTTTAAACTAATTAAATCATAGATTCTATTTCTTTTTTGAATAAAAGAATATAAGGGCAAAATTGTCAAATTAAACTTATTAAGCATTCAACTATAAATATTTATCAAACAGTATAAATAAATTTAGCATTAAAATTCAGACATTCATATATTTTTTTCAATGCTTCAAATTCAGCAAATTAATTGTTTCAGTATTCAGATTTCAGAATTCAGATTCAGTTTTATCAAACGGAACTCGTATGCTTATCATTCACCAAAGTTTCTAACTATGATTTTGTTTCATTATTTCTAATTGCATCAATCAATTTGCACAAGTCCAAAAAAAATTAACACAAATAAATCTCTATCTTTATTGCAGTTGGTGTGGTTCATTAAATGACAAACAGTGAAAGCAATACAATGAAAGATGCATGTAGTCAAAGAAGACACAAAAAACTGCCACTACAAACCCAACAACATAATCCGAATTGCAAGGTCAATAACTTTTCTATACAACTATTATTTGATTATAAATTTTTAAGTTAATTATAAAGTATATAGGTGAAAACTTTTCCCTCTCAAAAAAACCTAAAATGTCAAATCTCATACAAAAAATGGCGATTTTATTAACTTTTTAAGAAGAGACCCAATCTAGGAAGTCAAAAAAATGAGTTGGTATGCTTCACTGTCCAAAGAAGAAAAAAGATTGTTCAATAAACAATGCACTGAGAGTGCACGAAATGATTGCAAAGGAAGTATTTCTGATGTATCCAATCTTGTACTATCAAGTTTATGAAATGAAATTTATGATGTTTGACAAAAAAAAATAAACAATGCACTGAGGCAAAATACGCTAGAAAAACTCAAAACTATATCCTTATAGTAAAGGATAGGTCCAAGGAATTGCAATTTTTTTCCCTACAACTGTTATTTGATGTCAAATTGCGTTATGATGACAAATTTTGTCGTCAATTATGCAGATTGTGTAAAATTTCTCTCTTTTAAAAGCAAAAAAAAATGCATAAAGTTACTAGTTTATTAAGCATTTCAGGAGAGATCCAATCTAATGAAGGAGGTCAGAAAAGGAGTTAGTATGCTTCATTATCTTAAGAGAAAAAAAGTGTATTCTACCATTAATGCATATTTTAATATGCTAACTATACAATTTCCTTATTATGTTTTGTAGACTTGAATTTGCTAGTGTTTTGTTAAAATCATCTTGAAATAAAGAACTTGATGTTAGAAAACTTTGGTTTAAAATTTTTTTTATATAGTTGTAATTAGATATCAAGTCCAAATCATTAAACCAAAGAAATGGAGAAAGAATTAACACATATATACTTCATAATTTTCAAAATTACACTCATAGAAAAAATTCTACCATTAGTATTTCACCTCCTCTACCTATAAATCTTAGTTTTGCCACTGGTAAATTGGATTATGTAATAGAAGTAAAATTTCAATTGAAAAAGGAATTAGCCGATTTTAATTGGTGTTTCACCGATGTGCATTTGCAGATCTTCTGGATACATCTAAAACATCATTCATCTGTGTTGTTCCGAAGTTTATAACTCTTGGTGTCTACCTTTATTTTTAGGAAGTTGAGTCCACCACATGGAAAACATGTCATCACAAATTAAGCAAGAGTTGTTGTTACTTCAAAAGAATGCAAACTAGTCATACCTCCGGTCTAGTTCGAAGGTTAATCCAAAAATTCAATTGAACCAATCAAACTCGAACAAGAATTGGTTAGACAAGCAAAAAATGGGAGGTTCAACTGGAATTAACTATTTTTTTTAAACAAGTATTTCAGCTTGTTTAAAATTTTGAATACTAAAATAAATAAAAAATAATTAAACCTTTGAATCGGAGTTGAATTGGTCAAATCGGTCGAACCACAAATAGAAAGCTATTCTAGTTCATACTCTAGTCTGAGTTTAAAAAAATTGGGTGTTATCATAAGGATAAAGCATCAATTATTAACAATACATCTCTATGTAGATTTCTTATTTGCAAGCAACAATCACATGATAAAACTTGGTACAAGATAACAATGTATGCTATATATATTAAGGGAATTAAAGGTAGTATCTTCCATATTGAGTCGACAACACCATATGATTGCTCCTTTTCTACAAGACTTTATTTACCAACTAGTACCATTTAAACTTTGAGGCCTATACATGTTCTAAATTTCTGAAAACTTCGTGATACATTTGGGAATTTCCGATTAAATTAAGAATAGTATTAGAGCTTCAACTTTATTAAAAATTGTAAATGTTGCACACTGAAATTCCAAACCTGTATGCTAAAATTATCATTGGTATTCAAATATAAAGTTGACAACATGAACTCGCTTGGAAACAAGAAAAAACATGAAACTAAAGACAACACTAAAATAATAATTAAAACCTAAGGTTCTAATCTCTGGTAAAAGAAAGACATAACCTTACCCACTTATTGGTGTGGATTAAATTCAACTGATGAGTGCATAGACGCACTAAATCTTTTTATTAAGGTTTTAAATTCCAAAGAGTGCGTAAGCTCTAATGATGTGGAGAGATGATGAAAAAAGTGAAGATCATGAGCCTTTAAGAATTATTCTAGTTCTTTGAATAGATCTAGGTAACTTTTTGGGAAAAAAAATAAAAATTTAGGTAACTTTTTCAAATTGATTCTATCGAGATATTTTACATCCCGTAGAAATTCAAAACATAAGTTTAACAAGAGGCATTAGAAAAGCATTTTATAAAATTGATTCTGGGGTCATCTCTTGCTTGCTCTTGCTAGTTAACTCTCCAAACCCCAACCCTTGTTTGAAGGTAAAGAAAATATGTTTTCAATGATATCATAGCATGATAAACAAGCATATAAGCAATGTTGATAGTAGATTGTAAATGAAATAGTAAACAATAAGATGGGGAAATGTACAAATCTTGAAATGCAAAATGAAGTCTCAGACATGTACAAACAAATCTTCAGTATTACAAATGAGACTTTGAGCATCAGCAACCTTGGCTGAGGATCCAGCTTTGACTCCAATCTGGCGCCGACCTATAGCCGAATTGTGGTTAGAATGCTCTTTCAAACAATTCCATCTGGCTCTTGATCAGGCACAGATTCTTTAGGATCTGGTGCCGGATCCTTGTTAGCAGAGCATGGTGAATTTGACATGGCCTTTTGTCCGATTCTGAGCTCAAATGGAATTGGAGTCGAATCACTGTTAACGGTTAGAATTTTTAGAGGTTCGTTTTGGCACCTTTTCATGTGTTCAAGGTGGTATCTTAATATCTAAAAATTGGTCTGATCATTTGTATCTCTCTTGGAAACATATTTGATTGCATCATAAATACATTTTTCAATCATTCTTTGTCTCATATACATTGCATTAAAAAAGTACTATAGTAGTTTTTTTTAAAAAAATATATTCTAAATAGTTTTCTATCAATATATAATGATAGTTTTCTATAAATTAATAAGTCTCTTCACAATTTAACTAACATCTGCCATTGATTATTCTTGTAGAGAGAATCAAAAAATTTGCTCTCTCTCTCTCTTTCTCTAAATATTGTCCTATCCTATAATTAATTTGCCTTAGTACTGTAGCAAATATTTTATAAAGTGGAGATGAATAACACCTTAAAGATTGTATTATCATGCCTTAAGATCATCACGCAACCTCAATTTTGCTTGTTAAACTTTGTGATTGTTATAGTTAGTACTTTATGTACCAATACATCAACAAGTGCTACCTAAGTGTAGCAGGGACAAATAACACTTTCAAGATAGCATTATCATATCTCAAGATCATTAACCCAGCCCTTAATTTTTTATAAGAATATATTTTACGTATTTTAAGTATGTTTTATTATTTAGTTTTGGTGTGTTTTAACAACTTTTATAGCTAATTAACTAAGATTCTAGTAAAAATATGCATTTTGTGGTTTAAATGGTAAAAATTGCATTTCTATGGATTTTTATGGTGAAAACTTCATGTTTTTATAGGTTTAATGATTCAATCATCAAATGGCATAAATTCAGAAGAGAATTGGATGATTGATGATGGTTTGAAGTGATAAAAGAGAATATGAAGTGGCAAGGGATGAAATGCAATCAAATTCTAAAGAAAATGAGTTTCACAGCTTTGACACATTTTTGTATTTCGGCTATATCTTAAGTTACAATGATCGGATTGAGGTGATTCTTATACCATTTTGAAGCCAAGAGATAGATCTACATTTGATATGAAGACATTGAAGTCCAGTTCAGTCGTTTTCATAGTCAAAAAGTCGAAATACTGAAGTGAAATTTCATGGTCGAAAGCTGAAACAAGGTTCTGACCAGTCAAGGGTATTTTGGTCATTTATTGGTCCACAGAGCTCCAAATTGGATGATTCTTGATGCATTGAAAAGCTAACGCAAAGGGCTACAAATTTCATGTTTTACACAAGAGCTAGTTCAGCCTCTAACATCAAGCTAATATCAGTTGAAGTTGGACCAAAAACAGAGCAAGTACATCCGAGCCTGGATCCATTGTGATCCGAGCACTCATCTGATCTTCTGGATAGGAGGATCCGAGGCCATAGGATCCGAGCTCGGATCCACTGTAGCAGGCCTCGGATCCCAATGAACAGTGAAAATAAAAATGAAGAAAAATGTGATCCGAGTGGTAATTTGATCGATCCGACCTCGGATCACTACTTTCGGCTCCATGACTGGCTCTACAACTTGTGCTTTATTCACACAAGCTTTTTGACCAATTTATCTGCAAGAAATCCTGCTGAAACTGAGTCTGCAAGCATGGAGAAGTCAAGAAACATCTTTTGGTGATCCCAAGAAGCAATTACAACAACTTTAACAACTCACCATAAGCTTGAATTCCTCTATAAAAAGAAGCCTTGAAGAACATTTTCACAACTTTGGGAGGCTAGAGAAACTCCACAAAAATGTAGTTCTCACTAGTTTTTCTTAGTTCAATTAGTTTAGTAGTTGAGTATAGAGCAGTATAGTTCATCCTACTTGTTTGTTAGCTAGGCAAAGATGAAGATGGAGGATGAAGAAGGCAAGGAGATGAACTCATGTGACAAGGGTTACATTCCTTCCAAACTCTTTTATCTTTTGTACTTGATTCCAAGTTTAGTTAATATACAAGCTCTGGATTTTATGTTATTTATGTGTCTTTAAAGTTTATGCCTTGGGTTTGGTTGAACTTTCTATGATTGTTAGTGTTTATTATTTGGCTATTTGATTGCTATGATTTGAGCAAGTTATTTAGCACTTTGGCTCTTTAAATCATGATTAGTCTGGTACCATTAATTGTGATTATCTAAGGTGTTATTTCTACAATGAAAAATTGAGATTTAACATTAGTTCAAGAAGTGCTAAACATAGGAAGTAAACTCACGAGAGTAGATGTGCACCTATGTGGTTTTGGTGATTCATTTCATGTAATTTCATTGAAGAAATGAACTTGTAGCTAATTTCATAACCATGAGAATAGGTATGGATTAGTTATGAGTATAATTGATTCACTACGAAAGTAGGATTCATATGCATAAGGAAATTACACCATAACTAGTCAAGATAGTAGTATTCAATGATCCAAATATAGCACTTGCATGAGTAGTTAGGAATACCATAACCTACGAAGCTTTCATTTATTATTTTGCATAAGTTCAGTAGGTTTCATTTCTTATAATTTATTGATAGTCTAAATAATAGAGAAGCTTTAGTAGTGCCGGTAATTGCAATCTTCCTTGTGGGATCGACCCTTAATACCCTATACTCGCTCACGATTCGTATACTTGCGATAAATCGCGTGTGGGGTATTTAGGAGTTTATAAATGTAAAACTTGATTAGGATGAGCTTAATGTTATATGTATACCCTACGCACATCAATTTTGCTTGTTAAACTTTATGATTGTTATACTTAGCACTTTGTGAACTAATACATCAACAAGTGTTGCCTATGTCAACTGTTGTTGCATTGAGAAACATCATCCATATATTTTACCAACAAAGATAAAGGTCCTTAATGTGTAGGATACATTCTCCTCATTGCCTAAAGATATAAAAACTCAGTGCAAATAGTGATGATGGATGTGTTAGTGGTGTTAATGGAGATTATTGGTACAAGGGTGAGTTAGTTTGAGAAAGGAACGGTTCAGCTGTATTCTTTTCCATCAATCCATCTTCTTATTCTTATTTTTTGATGCTAACTTTTCTTTTTTTAAATGCTTAGTTTGGTACCTTTTATAACAAATAATAACTACAGAGACTAGATTTGCAATTGCATTGCCAAAGTTGGCAATATTGTCCAATGGTTAGTATCCCCTTGCTCAATGTAAATATTCGAAAACAAGGAGGATTTGCACTTCTTCTTTGGATATGATATTGTGGAGTGCCTTCCACTCACATTTGTGGTCTGAATATGGGTTTGGCAATGGTAGATTTTGTTGTTAAATTTATACATTGAGTATTAAAGCAAATATTTGAATTGTTTAAAGAAAATCTTAATTTTTTCCAATGGAATTTATAATTTTTCAAATGATTTAATCTTTAAATATTATATCCTTTTGAAATAACTTTTATTCCTCAATAATTAGTATTTCAATCTAGTCATTGTACTTGCACTTTGAGATGCAAAATCTAATATTTTTTACAAGTCAAAAATTGTACAGGCGTTGCGCATAAGCTGCACATGTGTTAGGTACTATTTGCTAACATGGTTAATTAAAGAGTTATGTACAATTGGGTTAATTACTTTATTTATTTTTTTAAAAAAGATATCTTTACTTATAAAAAGGTATACGTGCCTATTTTATTGGCTAAATTTTGGGATGTCTATATAAAGAAGAAATAGACGTATAGTATAAAATTCTACACATGTAGGTTTCCGCTCTATCTTAATTTGATTATCTCCCTTTATCCTTTAGTTGTTTGTGTAGCTAGCACAGCCAGTATGTCATTAATGGGGGTGAAATTCTATACTTATGGTTGGACTTATACTTCTACCCTTTAAATGTGACTTTGTCGCATAACTTCTATTTGAACTTGTACAGATTCCGGGTTCAATTTTTGCTTGTCTTTATATCAGCTTTAAATATTATGTGTATGAATTAAATTTGGCTATCCTAATTTTTTGAAGAACATCAACCAAATTACCCAAAACTGGAGTGGATGAAGGAGGTTAAGTGACACCTCATTTATGACAGCCATCTAGAACAAACTAAGGTTCCGTTTGATAAAACTGAATCTGAATTCTGAAATCTGAATACTGAAATAATTAATTTGCTGAATTTTAAGCACTGAAGAGAAATATATGAATGTCTGAATTTTAATGCTAAACTTATTTATATTATTTGATAAATATTTATAACTGAATGCTTAATAAGTTTAATTTGACAATTTAGCCCTTATATCGTTTCATTCAAAAAAGAAATAGAACCTATGATTTAATTAAGTTAAAATTATTAGGTATGAAAATGACAATATTTATTTTTAAATCAAATTAATATAAAAGATGAAATATATTATATGAGGAATATGGAAAAGATGTAAAAGTCATTAAAAGAAAGAAAAGAGAAACAGAAAACTGTTAGAGAATATCAGGTTGTTTAATTAAATAAGAATTTTGAACATAATTAACAAATAAGGGTAGATTTGGTATATAAGATAAAGTAGTTGAAGTAATTCTATTGATTCTTATCAGAATTAAGCATTCAGTTAGGATTTTTGTGCTGAAAAAAATACACATAAGTTCAGCACTACGTAACAAATTTAGCAGATAGATTTTCATTTATCAAACACTCAAAACATCTGAATGTCTGAAAAGATTCAGTTTCAGTACTTTTGTATGTTATCAAACAGACTAAGACTTTTTAGCTAACACTCTCCTAGTGTTATTGTTCTCTCAAATGAGCTTCTGATCTAACTAGGTGGTTTGGTCAGTACATTGAAGGCTACGTAGTTTAGATCAATCTTTATTGCTATAGTATAAGTAATATATTTTCTTAAATTTGCAGAAGGATCTGCATAGAGGTGAAGAAGCGTTGACGACTCAACCTTCAACAAATAGAATGCATAATTAAAACATGAGCAATTCTTGCAAATTTTATTGTGAATACATTACATTAAAAAAATGAAAAAAAGCGACAGAATAATCAAAAATAACTATTTTTATAGTGTTAGCAATGAAGTACCAAGGGTCACATTGTTTCTTCAATATCATTTTTGCCAGACAAGAGAGGCGAGCAATATCTCTACAAATCCAGAGTATGCTGCTTGAGTGATGTGATGAAACAGACATGCAACTAAGAAGATATGGGTATAAAAATCAATGACTCAAAAAAGACAAAAAAAAATCTGGATGACCCTCAAATTATATAGTTACTTGACTTTTGGCCCTCCAACTATTAAGTGTATATTTTTGCTCCTCCAACTTGTGAAAGGATATACTTTTTACCCTTTTGATTAGAGATAATTTCAGAAACCTCCCCAAAAATTTATAGTAATATCACTTCGCATTTTGAACTTTCAAAAGTATTACTTAACTTCCATATCAGTGAGATGGGACCATTAGTCACTATCATAGCATATGATTTGACAAAATTATCTTCACTACTTTAATAATTTTTAGGCCAAACATTATAGAAGAGAAAATTTTTAGGGAAAATATGTAAATCTTATACTATAATCAATTTGGTAGGAATTTCAATATAAGACAATACAAATGGGTAAAATTAGGAGAAAAATATATCTCTCATTAAATGATTATTACAAAAATATTTTAAATGATACAAGGGTGAGATTATCACAAAAGGAATGGTTTTAAGGGAAGTTAGTGATATTTTGAAATTTTAGAAGTGCCATGTGATATTAACATAAACATCGTGGGAGGTTTTTAAAATTATCTCTAACCAAAGGGTAGGGATTATACCTATTTATAAGTTTGAGGGACAAATTATTCACTTAATAATTGGAGTAAAAGTTAACCAACTTAATAGTTTAAAAGCCATCCAGTTTGTTTGCCCCTTAAAACAACGAGGAGACGCACCTAACTTTTGTCATGGAACTTTTTCTACAATCTTGATCGCCAGTGTTGGCTAATTTTGAAGGGTTAGCAATTTTTTCACCTCTTTTTTAATTGCCTCAAAAACTTGGTGGCTTCTTTGATGTCTGCAAATTCTACCTCTAATGATCGTTTTCCTTGTGTCTCTACAATTTCTTAGCACAACTTAGAGCATCATCCGATTTGTTTTGCTTAATAGATATCTCAGAGTCTTATCAATGAATTATGAGATCACTAATAAGATAACAATAAGAAGAAAAAGATTCTCAAAGTGAAGTTTCCAAGGCCAACAAGGAAAGTTTGAAGTTAGAAGAAAATTACCAATAATTTCTAGTTCTCGAACAATTTGGTATCCAATAAGGTTCCTAGGATTGTCTTGACTTCATCTGAGGTTAACTTAAAAGATATCATGGGAATGACCTGAAATTTACAAACACTAAAACTTACATCAAATAAAGTAAGAATTTATTTCAAATAATTTGGATGAACAATCAAACATGTAAATTTTTTTATACCTGCTATATAAAGCTAGAACCAAAACCCACCAAAACTACACTTAAAATTCCCTTAATGGAAAGCGGTAAGCCATTCAACCTGACAAAGCACAAGGAGCATTAGTGCAAGTCCTAACATAAGCATTGCCTCTGGCCCTCATCCATAGCATTAAAATGGTGCTACCAATGCTACCACAGAAGTACAAAAGGGCACAATGATACGAGTCCTAAAAACTGGCCGTGCCTTATTTCAAGATCCGCTCATGATTCATTGGGGTCCAATGAATAGAGTTAAAAACAAGTACACGACTTGAGTAAGAACCATAGGAACCATGGCTTAAGACCTAGCTAAGGGTCACGGATTGGTTATGTTTATGTTTTCTAATTTTTGGTTCATGCTTAGTGAGTCATTAGTTAGTTAAGGACACGGCTAGGTCATGTGGACCAATGTTGTTAGCCGAACTTGAGTTAATTTTTGTTTAGCCGAATTAGGTTTAGTTTAGTTAAGTCCTAGTTCTAGTTAAGTTAGGAGTTGAGTCTTGTAAACCTACAAAAGGCACCATTTTCGTTCAAATAAGAGTAGACGATTATGCATGAAAATTGAGAGTATTCGCTTTCTTCTTCCTTTGTGAATGCCCTTGACATAAAGTGAGTCGTGTCTCCATTGTTCAAGTTTTGGCTTATTAATTCAAGACCGCATTGAATTATGGCGCCTTCTACCCTTCTAATCAATCTCGAGCTGTCCTTGATTGGATTAGAATCTATCCAATTTTGTCCATAACCTAATCAAGATATATCTTTCCGCTGCCTGTGCAATTCATTTCTTTAAGAGCGGGAGCTTAGAGATTTGGGTTCACATCAGACAACTAATGGAATTAAGAGAGATACAAAATTTGCAAAGTGCAGAAATTTGTACTATTGCCTTGTTTTTCTTTCTATGGATAATAGGAAATTTGGAACCATTGGGCAATGGATAAGGAGAGCCACTTTAAAGCTCTCCCGTGCACTAGATCAGGGATTCAAACCCTACCTCATGCATCACAAGAAAGCATATGCTTCCTTGTTTTTTAAATAAAACCCCCCATACAAGTCTCTTTGGACTCCCTCTCCTCATAGTGTAGGTTAGTATAAGAATAGGATAGATTATTTCTATTACCAAAAAAAAGGATAAAGCAAAATTTGGCTAATAGTCAGTATATAATTCAGACATGTAAGCTAGTTATGACTAGCTTAGGCAACCAAAGCAATACTTCTAAGTTTAAAAAATTCAACACAATATTTAAGTCTAACTTCTTCGAGTTATACGCATTCAAATCCAAACTACATAGCTAAGTGTATGGTTTAGTTTTCTTGCCATTGTTAGAAATGGTTTGGACAATAGCTAAAACTGAGATGTTTTAGCATAACTTAATATTTTTAGATTTTTTTCATTTAGGAACATCTTTAGGAACACTTTCGTCTCTATGTCCTAAAATTTTCTAGAGTATATACATTAGAAGTTAGTACTTTTTTTTTCGAAATGGTAGAACATTAGAAGTTATTACTTGGGAAGAAAAAATATACTTCATATGCATATACCTGATGAAATTAGTCATACATGTCTTGCCAAAAAAAAAAGATATAAGAATGCAAAGTAAATGGATTAACCTCAATGTTGTAAGCATCAGATATAAATCGATCAAAACTATTCTCCAATTGTGGATTAGTGCAATGCGACAACTTGGCTTTGAAATAGAGTAAATACTTGTTTGGTGGAAAAGCCATTCTAAGTTCAAGTGTTTATTTTGATAATATTAATTTCTATGAGAGACTTAAGACAGTGAACCATCATTCAATATGTAGAGAGAATTAGGCAGGGATGTACGAGGTTAGTTCATTATTAGGCTTTACTGAATTTCAATGATGGATGTTAATTGATCAAATTTGGAAAGCAGCTTGCTGAGATCTGGGAAGTCCTCGAGAAGTTGCAAAGTAAAGAAAATCAAATCAAGTTCTATGGCTCCAAGAAAAGTGAAAACAACGGGGTAGGTACAGGATGAGTTAGAGGCTGTCACTACTCACATCTCCTATGCCTAACTTACTGCAATTAATATCTAGGGACAAGTACAAAGATTAAACTACTATTCCTAGAAACAAAAAAAAATTAATGATTTGATGCAGTTCCTTGTATAATGACAATGAAATTTTGCTAGTCTTGAACCAAATGACTTCTTGACTATTCTAATTATCATTTCCACATAATAATTTATGAAGACATGGTTTCTATCATGAAAATTGATAGCAATCGAACTAGTACAAATAATTAAACTGTTAAAATGATGGCAATTGTTGGGCTTCATGCCAGCCCATTTTTTGGGCCAACTCACAACAAAATCCAAAGCACATCTTCATTAGGTTTCCAAGTCAATGTTCGACCTGAAATTATAACAAGTTACTAGTATCACTTGTTTTATTTGAGCAGCAAGTAATCAATCAACAGAATGATCATCTACCATTTTGCCTCGTGAGATCAGTCAAGTGATCAGCCGCCAACTTTGTGGAGTTTCGAAGAGAGAGAAAAAGAGGAGAATCGGGGAGGGAAAAAGCTAGAGAGAGAAGGAAATCATGCAATTTCATGACCTTGATCGGATGTTGATTTGAAACTCGATTAAGATGAAATTTTAGTCATGTAATTTTCTTGTCAAACTCTACCCATCATTTTCAATTTTTTCTCTGCTTGGTAATATCCTTTCAAACCCACTTTCAAAGAAAGAGAGGTTTTTTTTTTAGTGTATTTGAGATGTGTTGTATTTTTTAAGTTGTTTTTAGAATTTATTACTAAAAATTTGAAAGGCAAAAACAATTTTTCAAAAACTTTTGGAATCCAAACGGAGCCAGTACTGTTGTTCCACATATAAGTTTTGCTCTCCCAAATTTCAAACCTGATTTCCTTAATTACTGACAATGTAGGAAAGATTTATCCTTTCTTAAGTCATCAAACTAAAATTTCTTACATTGTACTTTCGCATCATTTGTTTTCAGTGGTTTCACTAGTATTTTGTTATAGTTATTGGAGTTGACATCACCAGTAGAAGTGGCAATATGGATAAATGGTTCACAATTAGTTTTGACTTAATGAATGATGGATGAAATTTATCCAATCCATCCAATCCATTTATATTAAATGGATCTAAATAGATTAAATAAAAACCAATTATCCATTTATAATCCATTTAAATATTTTGGTTACTTTTTTGTCTGTTTTACCATTTCTTGTAATATGAAGATACTTTTTTATGTAAGTATGAATTTTAGGGTATTTGGGTGAGAAAGAGGACAAAGTTCTTAGTTTTATATATAAAAAAAAACCCAAACTCATATCTACTCAATAATCAATCACATAAAGATAATAGTACATAACAAACTAAATTCCTAATGTGTACATTAAAATGCCATCTGTCTAACCATATCAAGGTTTTAAATTCAAAAATTTATTATTTTTCTCTGTCTTATCAAGTAAATATGATGCCATTCTTGTGAACCTTGTTCATCTCCTCTCCCAAAGTTGCTGGTCTAATACGTACAAAGCGTCTCTCACTTTTTTTTTCTATTTACTCAAAAGCATCCACATCTAATACGTACAAAACATCTCTCTATTTTTCCATTTTACTCAAAAGCATCCATATGAAATAATATGAGTGAAACTTGGTAAGTAATATATGCATCCAATTACCTACTACTTATAGTCAAAGATCAATATTTTACAGTTTTTGAAGGCATCAAAGTTATTTAATCCAACAAATATTCCAAGTTTAAGAGGCAGGTTTGGAAGAACCAAAACCTTTAGAGAAGTTCAAAGTATTGTCAATGCTGTTTATGAAGAAAAAAGCTACACAACAAGTGTGCATGGCCACAAAAAAAAAAAACAACTATAAACAGCAAGGCTGATATAAGAAGTAAGAGGTCAAGCAAAATTGTTTCTAGCCAATGGGAATCTGTAGGTATAGAATCAATCTTTAACAGTCTTCCATCCATCAAGACACGAGGCATTTCATGTTTGGAACACAGAGTCATAAAGTTTTGGGAGCACAAAGTTGCAACACATTTAAACTGTTATCAAAGAGCAATTTGCATTAGTACTATAAACACATTGTACATGGGATGAAGCAACATAGGATTCACTGCATTTCATGTGATATAGCATCAAATAATCACCTCTGGGCGACAAATTAATATGAAATGCAAATAAACTCAAGTGTGATTCTATGACTATCTTCACTATATATCACCTTATCTTGTTATTACTTTGTGCGTATAGCATTTGAAGGACAAGAATGATTGTTGAATTGAAGACATTGTAAAATAACATGCAAGGAAGGACTAAATGTGAGACATCGAAGTGTCAAGCACACTAAATTAACCAAGATTTGTGATCAAGTAAAACCTACCTAAAACAACCTTGAAGCTCCAATTCTTAATCGAATAAACCACTATTCCCTAAAAAAGGCAACACAACATTGAAGGCCCAGAACAAGAAATAACCCAAAGCAAGTATATTCAAACTTTTGCCCACATTCTACATAAACAGAAATGAAACATAGCCTGAAAGCCCAACAAGAAAAAAAATATAAATATCTGATTGCCTAAACCCACTAGGAGTTATAGTAGAATTAGTTTAGTTGCATCAGGTGAGCAATATCATACTAAGATGTTTGATCTTTCATGAGACATATATTCAAAAACAGATTGCTAGTATGATTGCCGTTCAATATAGGTGAGGAATCTAACACAAACATCCCTCTTAAGAAGCATAGTGACAGTTGTATCTCTTTCTTTACAGAAGCAAACATCAATAAATTGTTGCATAATCATTGATTATGCTATTTCTAGCAACATCATAGCAAAACTTAATCTTCTCTAGCAAAATATTTAATAGATACATAAATCAATAACTGTACCGCCTCTGAGCAATTCAATCATCAACTAGAATTTTATTTGCAATTTATAAGTAACAGTCAATAACTATATTACTTTTAAGCAACCCAACAAGTTACATGACTAAACTTCCTCTTTGTAAACCTCTCTATTGGAATCAAGAAGTTTTGTAACTAATTGAGAAAATTCTATAATTAATGCAACTTTTTTCTTGGCATTTTCTTGTGAAACCATATCAATATCACAAAATAGCAAATACATCATTTCTAAATAAAGAAAAATAGTAATTTAACTACCCTAAATATTATGTGCAATAAAAGTAATTTTTAACAAAATAAACAATATAAAAATACTTACATTTTCCACCATATAACCAATCTTTAGTGCATATTCAAGCCTCTACATTCTCTGGTAAGATGGTACTGCGATATTTGTTGATAATTTCACTACCAACCTTGAAAGCATACTCTAAAGCCACTGTAGTAATAGGGATACTCTAAATGTCTCGTGCCATTAATGAAATCACTGGATACTAGTTTTTATTTTCTTTTCAAAACTGAAGTACATCCAAATCTTCTTTGCTAGAAGCCTATTCTCATTTAAATACAAATCCATCTGTGATGTATTCCTATTCAAGTTATAGTGTTATTTCTCATACATGGTAAATTCATCTATCTCATCAGTAAGATTAGAAGAAACTCTCTCACTAGAATATGCTACTTGTGAATCAGCCATAATTGAGGGATATAATTGCATATAATCATCAAACATCAAATGCAGTTTCTCATGAATCTCCCTCACATATGTAGAAAAATTCTCGAGTATATGTTTGTCAAACAAAATTATATACGTTACAACTTAAAACGTGGATCCAATATCACGACAAAACTTAAGACAAAACTGTAACACTTCCAATATTTGTTAAATTTATCATGCATAGTCATAGCCATTTGAACAAAATCACCATCTAAACTATGCATTTCTTCACAAATTAACTGCTGATTTTCTAAACCCCATGAAAATATAAATTAATAGTAGGATAACGAGATCCAGAAAATAATGTAGTGATATCATAAAATAGTTTCAAAAACAGACATATGCAATGGACCTTTATCCACTCTTCATCTGCTGGAAACCATTTATAATTTGGATCAACTAACTGCACCTCTTGAAATGTTTCTCGATGCTCCAAAGCAAATACACACATAAAATATGTTGAATTCCATCTTATTGAAATATCCTGTTGAACTTTCTTTTTGCAATTCATAGAGACTCTAGCAATTCAACAAATTTGACTTTTCTTGCTTCATTTGATTGAACATACTTGACAAATTCCTGAATTTTTGAAAGAGTTTCCTCAACTATTTCTAGACATACTTTTACTATCAAGTTTAGAATGTGTGCTCCACAACACACATGAAAGATCTCTCCATCACACACGAATGGACCAGCAATCTTCGAATAACACTTCAAAACATTCACCAAAACATCATTGTAAGCTGTATTATCCATAGTCAATGAGAAAATTTTCTTTTCAATTCTCCATTCTCTGAGTAAATCCGTTACCCATGTCACCAAAGAGACACCATAATGTGGTGGAGGAATATGACGAAAATTCAATATCTGTTTTGGAGCACCCAATCTTTATCAATATAATGAGCTGTAAGTGCCAGGTAACCATCTATAGTGGATGAACTCCATAGATCAAATGTTAAATGTATTCTACTATTCACATTCTTTAAGGCATCTTTAAGATTTTCTTTTTCTCTCGAGTACACTCTCACCATATCTACTTTGATTGTATTTCTTGATACAGATTTTGCCTCTCCATTTAAGAAGTTGTACAAATCTTGGATGCCCTCATGTTCCACAAATTCAAAAGGGTAATCGTATTTTATAATAGTAACTATAATCTTTTAACGATACATATGTTGATCCAAAGGAGCTCCAAAATTTGTATTCTTTAACTCTCTCCACTTGCAAGAATCAAAATTCTTGAGCATATTAGATGTTCCAGAATTACCTTTTAATAAATATGTTTGTGCACACCATTTATAATTAACTTTTTTCCTCCCATCAGTAGTCATTGATACAGTATCAAAACCATTCCAAGCAATTGATGTTTGTCTCCTAATATGCTTGGTTGAACTTTCTTCTATAGCTTCTCCACTTTTAGGTATAGAGTTTGTTGATAAAACTCGCTTAATATTGATTGCACCAGAGAATAGAAAAAAAATCCAGATCTTATTAGACCTCCCAATTCGCCCAAAACTAAATAAGAAACAAAAACTAATTGATCAATGATAAGATGGCATGAAAAATAAAATAAAATAAAATAGAAATATCCTTAGTGAAAGTACTTTTGTTTGAACATAACTCTCTATTAGAAGTAAATAAGAAACATGTGTGACTTGGATGTTCAATAGAAGTAATTGTGAAAGAAAGAGGGAGAGAAGATAAAATTTGGCAATAACTTGAAATAGTCCAAAAGCTTGGTAGCTAATCTCTATCTTGTGCATTTGTATGTGGTGCCTTTTCTATGAAAGACATCAAGTTCACATGTAAGTAGTAGAAACCAATGGATGCATTGCATCTCAATTTGGCTGCTTAATTAACTCAGCAAGTCATCAAGAAGAAATGATATTTATTTCCCAAAAGAGTTGCTCACAATCATTTTGAGCTTTACATTTAACATACATGTTAAGCAAAGCATTTGAAGCAATCTGGCAAGAAACATGGCCTTGTTTAATAACATGGCTATGAAGACCCTTCCCCAAGTTTACATCTAATATTGCAACACAATACTTAATAGTATCTGCAAAAACTTGATAATCAAGTTTAAAGCTTGACCAACATTTTAACTTATGGAAAAAGAGAGAAAATACTTCTCTCATCTTGTCAACCACAATTTAACATCGCTTCAGTAATAAACACTACAAACTTAACTCGAGATTGTCCCATTTAACATGGCCTAACCTTAAATCATCAAAAGATAATCTTGAAATTTGAGTTTATCTTCAACTGTAGTTTTCATTGGATAAGTACTACAAATAAAAATATCTCTATGGTGCCCATTAGCCATAAAGGAGACTCATGAGTTCACAAGTAGCATAAATGTTTGAAAAAGTAACAACCAGCAATTCTGTTGGAGGAATTTCATCAAACAAATTACAGGTGTTACCAAAGATTAGCTAATTTAGAAGGCCAACCACAAATTATGGGAAAACATTTTGCAACAAGAAGATTCTGACTAGTGGGCTTGTGAAGAATAATCGAATTTGAGGCAAGGTGTAATGGGAAGAGGGAAAATAGATTATAGGCATTACCAAAAATTATTAAGCACTAAAAGGAAATGAAAGAGCAATTAGCAAAAAGAAATACATATTTGTTGTGCAGAACTAGGGGTGCAGAGAAATCGAGTAGTTTGAATCGAGCTCGCGAGTAGCTTAATTATCTACTCGACTCGAGCTCGGTCAAATTCGACCTCGAGTCGATTTCGAGTAGTTGTTAGGAGGAAATTTTAGCTCGTCGAGTAGCTTGAGCTCAGAAGCATATGTATTGTATATTATTTTAGTTATTTAATTTATTCTTTTAGGTTTGTTAGCTAGAATATTTACGAGCTTAACCAGTTATGTTGTAGTAATAATGAAGGGTGAATAAGTAAATTTGACTGGAGAAATATGATGAAATGATGAAAACTAAAGACTCCTTCTATCGCCGTCCTTCGTTCTTCTTCTTCGTTCCTCTTCAGCCAGTCTCTCAAATCTCAATCTCTCATTCTTTGGTTCCTCCCTCGGTCTCAACTATCATGAGTCACAAGGCAGCCACGACATCTAGAACTTTAAACGCTTCAGCAGTTTAACTAATCTCCCTTCTTCCTTCTCCTGGACTAAGAGGCAGCGAGCTAAAAATGGAGTAGGTTGCAGCGGTGGGCAGCCGACCTTTGAGCGAGCCAATTTTAGCAGCTACATTTGACAAATTGAGGTACTTATTGTGCATTTGTGTAGTAAATATGTGCATTATGAGGTTAAATTTTATAAATGTAATATTAATTTTAATCTCAAAACCCTAACCAAAAAAATTGAGGGCTGCAATTCAACAGTTTCCATTTGCATATCCCATTCCCTCTCCATTGCTATACTGGAATTTTGAAGAAATGGAGGGCAGCTCGATTCCTTCAACAAGTGATTCGGTAGTTGGCGCGACAGCTCCGAGAATTGGTAAGTTTCTTGAAATTGGCTCTAAACATGCTTGTGGGTTTTTCTTTGATGTGAAAGTGCACTAGTCAGAATAAGCTGCTCTCTTGATGAACATAGAAGTTAACTTGCATTTCCTTAGCTTTTAGTTCTTCCCAAACTAGTTCATCATTGTTTGAAGAATGTCGTGTCTATACATCATTGTCGAGTTGATAGAATTTCTGCATAAAAAGAGAAGTCTATCCATGCATTATCGGTGTAAACCAAGAGACCAAAGAAAGAGTAAACAAAAGAAAACTCCAAACAAATATATGCCAACGAGTCAACCAATTAGCCATTGATACTCACTCTTTCTCTGGCACTAAGTTTCTCTGTTAAAGTACTCAACTCCTTCTCTTTTTCCTCTAGTTGCCTCCTTAAATACTTAGCTTTCTGTAGCAAAATAACCTGAGATTAATATTTATGTTCTGTTTGAATAAACCACATAACAGTATGGAATTTCTATTCTGCAGATATATGTTAAATATGTAACTAAAAAATTGCATCAGGAGCTATCCTGTGCTCCAGATACCAAAGCCTTAGCATTGGCCAACTTAGTCTATCCATGCATCATTTAGGCCTGGAATCACTTCATTTAGATGCAATAACATTAAAAAACTATTTGAGCAGGTTTAGAACAATACTGTGTGTAAGTTTAGGTATCTAAATAGCTGGCCAAAATCAGAGGATTTTCTTCAGCAACAAACCTTTGCCTTCCCTTTGGCCCTCCAACCAAAAGAAACTTTGATATATTAAGCAAACAAGAACAAATTCTGCTCATTTTTTTGACATGATTTTCAAGGGCAATCAAAAACTTTAGCTCCTGAAATAGGGTCCAAAATTCTCAAAGCCACTCCCAAGTACCACTTAGGGAAACCACATAGCAAGTGCTAAGGCTGAATGGTATTTTATCATGCTGCCAAAAATTTCATGCTTTAATGAACCTGTGACATGTCCATGAAGGATAAAACTAGAAGACTAGTTTCCATTGTTTTGACATGAAAATTGCTGATTAACTATAACTCTATGAAAGAAATAGATGTACATTACTTGATTGCAGGCTTTTAAACTTTTCTGTCAGTGGAAAATTGAGTTGACATCCGAAACTGAGTTGATGACTACTCTTCTTTGACTTATGAAAAATTCTTTGGGGGTCTTGGTATATTTCTTAATTAGGACTTTAGGGAGGCATATCATATTACTTAGAAACTATGTATGTCCTTCGTTATTTATAGCATTGTATTTCGGCATTCATAATTAGATTATAGGATTCATAAGCTGAATTTTTTTTTAAGACATGTCTATTAGTCCTCCCAAGGTTTCTTTCAATACCACATATGTCTGGGACCGATTCATCCACACCAGTCATGATTGACAGCCCAGTATTTGTAAGCCATGACACCTGTGATCCCACACAAGAGGATGGTGAGACATAACAAGGGGGAACGGAAGACACCAATAGGCAGCAAGGAGATGCAGCTGAAGATAATAGTAAATTTCAAGTACCTAAAAGGAATAAAACATCTGAGACATGGGAAGACTTCGACGATTTGGAAGAAAATGGCATATATTATGCCATTTGTAAACATTGTAGCAAGAAACTAAATCGAGGAAAAAACTAAACAAACCAGCAGCATGTGGAGGCATCGAGAAAACTGTTCCGTTAGAAAAGCCAAGCTTAGAAAGGCCGAGCAGCAAACAAAGATAAACTTTCAACACGCGGATGTGCGTTTTCCAACTGTACCACCATTGCACACGGGCAAATTCGATATGGAAGCAATGAGAGAGGCTGCTGCACATTGGATCTTGATGCACGAGCATCCTTTCACAATTTTGGAGGAAGAGGGTTTCAACCTAATGATGAAACGTGGGTGGTCGAAATGGCAGAAGATCTCACGCATGACAGCTAAAAAAGATTGTACATAGGTGTATGAGATAGAGAAAAAGAAGATGAAGAACTTGCTGAGACATGTATAGAAAGTGAGCTTGACTATCGATATGTGGAAATCAAAGAATCAAAAAATTGAATACATGGTGGTGACCGGGCATTGGATTGATGGAAATTGAAAGTTTCAGAAGAGGGTGTTAAATTTTATTCATATTCGACCACCACGTCGAGGAGTTGAGATTTCAATGCAGTTTTCAAGTGTGCAAAGGAATGGGGAATTGAGGGAAAAATTCACACTATTTCTGTAGGCAATGCCTCAAACAATGATGTGGCCGTGAGATTGTTGAAAGATGATTTCGGTAGATGCAAGAAGTTATTAGGTGGAAGAAAACTATTTCATGTTCGTTGTTGCGCCCATGTCTTAAACCTTATGGTTCAAGATGGCTTGAAGGAGATAGTAGATATTTGTGAAAATATTCAAGATAGTGTGGATTTTGTGAACAAGTCTAATGGTAGGGCATTGCTATTTATAGAAATTGCTCAACACCTGCAAATTCCTAGGAAAAAATTGCTCCATGATTGTAGGATGAGATGGAATTCAACATATCAAATGTTGAGTTGTGCTATAAATATAAAGAAGTTTTTCCTCGTTTTCAAGTTCGAGAGCCCCTTTATGAGTCTTGTCCATCTTCAGAGGATTAGGAGAAAGTTGAGAAAGTTTGCACCATTTTAGAGAAGTTCTACATAGCCACGCACATAATTTCGGGGAGTGAGTATCCAACTAGCAACCTATTCTTCCCTGAGATTCTAAAGGTGAAGAAACTCTTGGATGCACGAGTGGATGATGAAAATGATTTTGTCCGGAGTATGAGTACAAGAATGAAGCTCAAGTTTGACAAATACTGGAAAGACTGCAATTTATTGATGTCCATTGCAGCTATCTTGGATCCCAGACAGAAAATGCGAGCAATAGAGTTCGTCTTCCCTAAGATGTATTCCACATATGAAGCTCAAGAGAATATCACATATGTTCAAAAAGCCATCTTTGAGCTTTATGACGAGTACGTTGCTATGGCTACAAGTGGAAGTGCAGGGACAGGTTGTTCATTAAATCCTGCATCCGAAATAGCGTGTCTACCTCGAGCAAGTGCTGACTATTGGGATGATTTGGATGAGTATTGTAGTGAACTCGAATCCGATGAACCCCACAAGAGCGAGTTGGTGGATTACCTAGACAAGTCTCGCCAACCTACTGGACAAAATCCAAAGGATTTCAACTGTTTAGATTGGTGAAAAATCAATTGATCAGCATACCCAGTACTCTCTCAGCTAGCAGCTGATGTATTGGTCATTCCTATCACTACCGTCGCATCTGAGGCCACCTTTTAGTGCTGGAACTAGAGTGATTGACTCATACCATGCTTCACTTGCTCCAGAGACAGTCCAGATGTTAATGTGTGCGGGCGATTGGTGTAGAAATTTACACGTGGTCAAAAAGAAATTGAAAATAAGTTATGTCTATATAAATTTGTTATTGCATAGATAAATTAGTATTTATTAGTTTGTTTGTTGATTTTAAAGAATTATATTTATTTGCATTTCCACCACCTAAATGCAGCTACAAAAAGCTCTCAAAGAATATGAGTTGTCCAATGTTTGAAGTTGCATAAGGATCAAATAACTTGCTGGAAATCAAGTCCATCTTTTTTGTGAATTCTCATTTTCTTATTCTTAATTTGCTTTAAGTTGTGTTCAAATTTTAAATTTAAATGCACATAAGTTGGTTGATTTGTCATTTGTGTATGGCTAGGTGTTGTAGATTGTACACCGAAGTTTGAAGATGCATAAGGAGCAAACAAGCTGTTGGATTTACCAGATTACAAACAGGAGCTTCTAAATGCTCATTAGACTCTAGAAAATTTTCTAAATTTTTCCTTTCAGTTGGCTGCACTCTTTTTTCTATTTTCGTGAAATTTTGATGAGGTTGAGAACAGGTTGTTGCTTGTGTATATTGCTTAAATGTTAATGTGGATCATGGCCACTTAGTTTCTGCATGCGTATGGTTTTTCTTTAATCTGCCTGCCCTTTTGTTTCTCATTGGTTTCTCTTTTGCAGAATTTCTGAATTTTGGAAGCTAGAATTCTTGAATCTTGATCATGGCCATACTTGGTTTCTGGTTATTGGTTGGAATCTTGATCATGGCCATGAGGTGATTGGAAGTAGTCTAAGGGTACAGGAAAACATATATTCTTAGAAGGAGCTGCTCTTTGAGAAAGCTAGTCCAGCCGCTATGCACTTAGTGGACAGGAGCCATGGGATGGATATCCGTCATTCCTTGGTTGCAGACCACTTCCTCGGGTGGAGTTTATCTCCTGCCTTTTTTGCTTTTAATTGACAGATTCAATGTTTTTCACTTGTTCCATTGATGGTCTTAACAAGGATTCATAGCAAAGACGTTTTACAGAAAGTTGAGCCACTTCTAATATAAAATAGGAAACTGCTAAAAACATACTCTTGTCTCTGCCATGCCATGATCAGGAAATCAATTTAATTCGATTTCTGATCTAATTTGATATTTCTCGATTGTTTGCTTGCTGTGTGTATAGTCTAAGGTGGACTTGCATGGAAGGATTTATTGGCCATGAGGTGTTTGTCCTTCAGAGTCCAAAGAAGCAATGGCATGTTTCTAAGTCTTGTCCATGCGCTTGGCTCCAAGACTTTAATTGGCTTCTAAGTTTTGTTTCTTTGCATTGCAATTAATCTTGTTCAATTGATATTAATGTACTTTAATTCGAATGTTTAGTGCAACTTAGTTTATTGTTTAGTAGTGTTGCATTTAAGATACAAAGACTAGATTCTTTAGATTATTAGGAATTGTGCTAGAACTAGGATCAATTCGAGCTCATTCGAGCTCGAGTAATCGACTTGATATCGAGCTCGAATGACATGTCGAGCTCGATCGAGTCAAGTTCTAGTCTGCTTCTGCTATTATCGAGTCGATTTTGATCTTTATTTCTCAAGCTCGAGCTCGAGTACGTCACTACTTGAGCTCGACTTGGCTCGATTTCACCCCTATGCAGAACCAATAGAAAAGAAGAGGCAAAGAAGGACCTACGATGATGATGAATTTGGGGCTGCTTTGTTTTTAGGGCACGACACCACAGATAAGAGAATGTTGAAATTTTGATCTGTATCCATCTAACGTTGCCACTTTTAGTCATTTCTTTTATTTGATTTTTATTCGGTTTTTAAGTAAACGAATGTATATGGTTTTTGTGGATAATCCATGTAAGTCCATTTAATGGTTTTACTTTGGTCAACCAATTAAAACAATTGCTATAAAATGGATAATCCAAAACCATTTAATTATGCATTATATGGATGGATAAGTGGATATCATTCCAGATTGCTACCTCTAATCACAAATATCAAACAATATACCATTTTATTCTATTCAGTTATCATGATGTATGGAAAGCACCTTACTTCATAATTAATAAAAGTGTCTTAAAGCAGAGATTAAGCTTATTGATTTATGCATGTTGGTGAAGGCAGTGGTGTTAATGACAACAATCTGTTTGAAAAGGCACTTAGAAGTTAGAAATTGTAGGGATGGAGACAAAGTGGTGGCTTTGGGGACAATTGCCTCTACCGACCTTACCAAAATCTCCATATCTATATATAAAATTGTAATTTTGCTCCTATACTTAAATGAAATTGCTCCCACTATCCATCAACAAAATTTAAGCATTAGAGAATTCTTCCCACCAAAATCTCCATAGATGCATACAAAATTGTAGGTTTACATTCACACTTAAATAAATTTACTCTCACTGCCCATCAACAAAATCTAAAGTAGTAGTGTACACTTTGTTTATATGTCTCTATATCCAAATAATTTAAAACACTTAAAATAAATGACACTACCTTGTTTAAACAAAGAAAAAGACTCAATTTGCATTTATCTTTCTTTTTCATCTATTTTAATGTGCTACCAATACACAAACCTATTTGAAAAGTTTTTTTAAACTTTTTCACTACACTTTAGAATGCACAAAACATTGCTCATTTTTTATTTTATCTTAACAAAATCTAGAGAAAATTTATTAGGGTTTTGAGAGGAGAAGTGGAAGAATCTTTATTTGGAAAGTGAGATTTGAGAGGTTTTGTTTTGTTGCTAAATTGTAGATTAATTGTGCATATAACTTTTGGCGTATACTGTTAATTAAACTTTTTTTTCATATTGTAATTATTAAAATTTCATATGTTAACTTTACCCCCACTGATTTCCTTTCTAGCTCGGCCCTGCTTAGAAGAATCAATATTTCACTAATAATGAAATGAAGTGATTTTAAGTTAAGTTATTTATAAGCTAGGTGATGGAGTGGAGAAATTTTTCTTTCTATCTATCACAAATTATCAAACTAAAGATTAAATCAAATTGTTTAAATTGTTAAGTTTCACTAAGAGCCTAACAGCCTGTGTATAAAGGGAGCTAGGTGATGGAGTTAAATTGTTAATTTTCATTGAGAGCCAAAGAGGCTAAAGAGACTGTGTATAAGGGGGCAAGTATAAGAACTTGACTAGACCAAAGAGGTGCTCTGACACCTCTTTTGCATTTTTTTCACTGCAGGTGGGGTTCAAACCCGGGATCTACAACCCAAAGAGGGACTTAGTCTCTTTTTGATGGCCACTGAGCCAAAGTTTCACTGATTCTGATTGGGTTAACCTTGCTCATAGGTCATATAATATGATGGCAACATAATACATGTCGGAGAACTTAATAAATGCAAGCTAGGAAACAACTATGCTTTACTTATTGCACTCTAATTTTTTTTCAACAAATATTTCAAAATCTCACTCGATGTTTAGTTTACTTTCAAATCCTGATCAACATTTATGTTTGGTTCTAAAAAGAAGAAATTTTGTATTTTTTTTACTAAAAGAAAATTTCCATTACTCCAAATTAACTTGTTCCTATTATCACAAAATTTAATGAGTAAAAAGTCATTAATTAAGTGGCCAAATTGGCCCTTCTTTCTATGAATAATCAACAGTTGCTTTCTTTCCTTCACACAATCTCAAAATCTCTCTCTCTCTCTCTCTCTCTCATAGGTGGAATTTTGTTTTGGTTTTGGGGTGGAGGGGGCTGGTTGAAAAGTTAATTTTTTTGCTCTTAAAACATTGAAATTTTTAAAAATTAACTTTTGTATAAATTTAAACTTTTGCCTTCACCAAAAAAAAAATTAAAAATATTTCAAGTTATATACATAAATTTTAATTTAAATTAGAGTTCATCTCCCCAAAATTTTTTTTTATTCCGTCTATGCTCTCTCAACAAGTGTAATAAGGACAAAATGCCCAAATACATGCATGTACAACTTAGTTTGTTGAAGTAAAGGAGGACATTTTGACCATTTAACTAGATTAAGTAATATGAACGATTTTTGACTCATTAAATTCCCTACCTGCGGATTGATAGGAATACATTATGAAAAAAAAGTTATGTAGTTTGAGGATGTATGGTGCTAAAATTCTCCCTTTGGATTAATTACTTTTAGAAGTGTTTTGAAAATATTTTACTGTAACAATATATATAAAAACTTTTACTATAGATATTTTTGGAAGGATTATTAAAATATACTTTGGAGTATCTTTTAAAATTAAAATATTTTAAAATACTTTTTAAAAATTAATACTACCACCCATAACCACCCCCTCCCTTTCCCTTCCCCTCCACCCCCCAAGCCTTTCCTTCTCCCCCTCAATTTGGTTGCGGCTAAATTGCAACCAAAAAAGTACCAAATCTTCTAGTCGCGATCTGCCCACAAGCGGGGGAGGGGAGGGCCGGAGGGTGCGGGGAAGGGGAGGGGAGGCTATAAGAGGAAGGGTAGGAGGGGGAGGAGAAAGAAGAAGGCAGGGGGTGGTGATGGTGGTGGGTGGTGGGTGGTGGTGAGGGAAGGGTGATGGTGATAAATAAAAAATTGTTGTAAAATTTATTTTTAAAAACTTTTTTTTGTGTGTATTTGTGAATTGTTTTGATATATTATATGAATGAAAATATTTTTTGAATTATTTTTGTTTATATATTACTGTAATATTATATTTAAAAAAATTTATTTTAAAAAATAGGAGAATCCAAACGGAGCGGATAATTTTTTAGCAACTTTGCAACCCAAAGAAATTCCAAGGGGGTGTTTCGAAATTCTGTAAAACTACAGGAAATTCTTACTGCCCTAAAACCTAGACTAGACCCCAAAAAGAGCAAAATCCCCCGCCCCACTTAAACATTCCTCTCTAAAAAAGACGTTTTCCTTTGCAGATTACGATTGATAGTCGATGCTTGTTGATGAGAATCCCAATCGGATCTTCAATTAAGCTTCAAAAGGGCCAAAAGGGTTCTTCCTAAATGCTCTGTTTCTCTCTTTCCAACCCCCTGTTATTTCATGTCTTCAATCCTATGTCCCCTGTTCTCCAAAAAACTGGGCCTAATCACCAGATTTTTAGCTTTCCATAAATTCTCTATACACTTCTTTTGTTCTAATTCTCATACCAAGAACCCTCTTCCTAGTTGAATCCCTCTGTTTTCTGCACAGGATGAGTGACTCCAAGTCCAAGGTTTGTGCCGTCTTTTGTAATTTTTGCCATTTTTAAAGTTGTTTGATTTTTTTATTATATTATTTATCGTATTGGAAAGATTTACCCTTTTCCTTGTGATGGTTTTGTACGTTAGTGAGAATTATGAGGTTTTTCAGTTCTTTGTTTCTGCTATATTTGTGGAAGTACTGAGAAGAAGCTCAGATTTTTTGTGTGTTTGAAGTTGTGTATGAGTCTTATTTCTGGAATTTAGTATACTTGCTTGAAATATTTGGTGAATACAAGTTGAATTTGCAAAAAATTTAGTCCTTTGACTGAAGAATCAACGAAAAAGTTTAAACTTTGAATGTGATTATGGAGCATTGCTTTTTAATTGTGCTATGCGTATGATTATAAGAAGTTGTTCTTTTCACCCCAGTTTACTTGTTTTTAGTAGTACGGGATTGTTTCTGTAATGTTGGGTTGCTATTCCAGAGAATAAGATAAGTATTGCCAATTAGTAAGAATTTTTTTTGGGTGTTAAGTATTTATCAATTGCTTTCCAATTGAAAATTGTTTATTTTGATTGGTCAATGTAAAATTAGTCCAAAAGAAAGGCATGTTGGAGGATGTGTAAATATTTAGTTGGTGCATCTCTAATTAGTTGCTGTCAGTATTCGTTCTCAAATTACTGGGGTGCTAATGTTGCAATGCTTTTCTGGGTGACTTTATGATGTTGCTGCCTCGTTACTAGTCATTGATTAATGAGTGGCCATCCAGTGATTACTGTTAATTTTTTGGTGAGCTTGTGATTTTGCTGACTCGCTACGAGTCATTGACTGATTGATTGCCACCCATTGATCAATGTTACAAGTTCAAGGAAGTCTTTAGTGGACTTGCCTGTCTTGCATTTTGAACTTACTTTTGTGAAGCTGTTTTTGAAAAAACTAGATGGTTTTCGCCTTCTGTTTAGTTTTGTGGTTGCAACTTAGCAGTTAACTGGAGAATTTTTTAGTCATCGGAGACCATAGTCTCTTCCAATTGGGGGATTGCTTAAAGTAATATTTTGTGAAATAACAGTTTCTTTCAAACAAATAAGAATCCAATGCAATAGAAAAATCTTTTTTAATGATTTTCTTCTCCCTTGGTGGTGTTTGGGGAGAGGAAAGGGGGGAAGTTGGTTTTTCTATTGATATCCTCATATGGTGACTACTTTGATGCTTTTGCTTTTCTTACCTATGGTTTGCTCAATGTTGCTTTTCTTTTCGTATTGCAGGTGTTGCTTTTTGGTTCATTTACGCAGGATGAAACACAAACTATGCTCAACCAATCATTTAGCAACAGTACCAGGATTAGTAAAAAGAAAGAGTTGCAAGTTGATTCTGCTAGCCCTGTTCAGGAGTTATCTTTTGGTAGTTTTGGCAATGACCCTGGAATACAATTTGGTTCAGTGAAAGCACCTGTAGATTCAATTTTGTCTGACTTGCAAAGGGGCAATGAAGGGCATGGTGTAAATTCAGTTCATAAGCCCATGGGAGGTGATCTGAAAGAAAATGGAAGTGTTGACCAATCTATTCACTTCTATAGCAATGGGAATAATGAGTCCAATAAAATTGATGTTTTGGACTTTTCTGTATCATGTGTATCTGGAAATGAAGATGAAGCTTTTAATAAATCCCCTACCTTGAAAGCACAAGTTCTTGATGGCATGGATTCAAAGGGAGCATTTTCAAATGGAACAATTAGCGATTCCTTGGATATGAAGCAATTCAGAGAAGCCCATCAGAGGTTACCTGATGGTCCTTTTGTTGCTTCTGCTGACCTTCTGCCTCGAGGTCTGATCAACTCAGGGAACCTGTGCTTCCTTAATGCAACATTACAGGCTCTCTTGTCATGTTCCCCATTTGTTCAGCTTTTTCAGGAGTTAAGAATATGTGATGTTACTAAGGTGTTCACGTCAAGCCCTTAATTTGATCTTTCTCTGTAGCCTCTACTGTTATATTATCTTTTAATCTGTTATGTGTAGACCATTATTCTTATTTTTTTTTCCAATGTTTAGGTTGGCTTTCCAACACTGGCATCATTTGGATTGTTCATTAATGAGTTTAGCTTGCCAAGTGGTGTGAATGCAAAGAGAAAAGATGTTTCTGTTATTGAAACTGGTCCGGGCTTTTCGTCCTGCCATGTTTTGAAGTGGTTCTGAAAAATTTCACTCCTGATGTGCCCACTAGCACAGTTGTTAGGC
Source organism: Coffea humblotiana (assembly GCA_023065735.1). NCBI lineage: Eukaryota > Viridiplantae > Streptophyta > Magnoliopsida > Gentianales > Rubiaceae > Coffea > Coffea humblotiana. The sequence continues at coordinate 79,148 of JACYVW010000098.1, forward strand.
CAAGGTATGTCTGCATTGCACTGTGTATCTCCTTCCAACTTATCCTGATGGTTGCTGTCATAATGATCTTTTTCCCTCTCTGGTTTAGATGATCATTTTTTAGGTTAGTCTGTTAAGGCTGATAAATTAAGTGTTGCTTTAGAGGCCTTTTTTTCTATAGCTTTGATGATTGAGTGAAAATTTTTGTCTTTTTGTTGAAGGGATTGCATTAACTACTTGAGTAAACATGTACTAGAAATTCTCAATGCATAAATGTTAATATAGGTAAACTTCTGTGGTTCTTGAGTAGCTTGAGGTTAACAGACAAGCTGAAGACTACTATCTTGAAGTTGATGATTAGTACAGGAGTTAGATGGAAATGACATGTTGATGGTGTAATTGAGTTCACTGTGCAGAATGTGTTGTTAAGGCATTAGATTTTATTATTCGCTTTTTGGTGTTGTAGCATGTGAAAAATTAGGTTCTGCTAGAGAAAAAGTTACTGCATAAGTCAATGTTATAGTTCCTTTATTCCCCCTCATCTCGTTCAACATCATTATGCATGCGTATCTGAAAGCTACACCTGTGTGTATGTTGTACTTTGAGGGCAGATGTCCTGAAAAGTTTGCTCTTTTGTATTTAGTAAATTTTATTATGATTGACTACATTTAGGAAGCCACTATTATCCTTTACAGGCAAGAAGATGCTCAGGAGTTCCTTAGTTTTGTCATGCACCAACTGCATGATGAATTACTCAAGCTTGAAGGTCAGTCAAGCTTGAATGGAGGAAAATCATATGTTGTTTCTTCAGCTGAAGATGAGGAGTGGGAGACTGTGGGCCGAAAGAATAAGTCTGCTGTCACAAGAACACAGAACTTTGTTCCTTCAAAGCTAAGTTCAATATTTGGGGGACAATTGCAAAGTGTTGTGAGGGCAAGAGGTAATTGTATTTTGGATGGTTCTTTGTTGCAGTTGAAAATATGGTGGCTTAATGTGGTGCAGTTAAGTGGAAATATATTATGATACAAATTTTGTTTTAGGTTATTCTACCTTTTATGTATCTATTCAACATGAAACAAGTCCTTGGTGGTACATGATATGACAAACATAAACGCATCAATTGGTTCATTAATTGTTCACCTAGATCTGGTACCTCTTTGGCCTGTATATTTTGGTTTTACTACTTTACATATTTTTGGTGCAATTCATTTCTGGAAAAAGGGTGGGAGAGTGGAGTTGCTTCAAATATGATAGTGATTCAATACTGTGGTTGCTTAGCATTGATATTTTCTGTTTCCTGCTTTTATGCCTTGTGTGCAGTTGACACCTTTTCTTGATTGTGTGATCAGTTAGTTTTGGATCTTTCTTTACATATGTCCTTTACGTTTCGATCTTTGCAATGTGAATAAGTTCTCTATGTAGCATAATACCTGAATTATTTTATTTTTAAAGGTTTATGATTTTTTTTATCCTATTCTTATGTGAAATAGGAAATAAAGCTTCTGCTACTGTTCAGCCTTTTCTTCTGCTCCATCTTGATATCTCTCATGAAGCTGTCCGTACGATTGAAAGATGCTCTTCATTTATTTTCTGCAACTGAGACACTCGAGGAGTATCGAACATCAGCAAGTGGAAAGGTAATCTGTCTTTATTACATAATGTTGTATTTTTAGTGTATTTGAAGATCAGTAAGCATGAAAACTTGGAAAAGGAGGTTGGGATCGAAGGTTGTCTTTTGCTTTTCACAGAGCTTGAGTAGATAGGTGGGAGTTTATAGTTCCTCAATAATTGTCAGGCTCCAGTCTGCTTCTTATTTATGATTGCCCTTTTGTGTTGTTCAGATTAGATGAAATATGGTAATTTTAGTCCTTTAGGCCTCTTTATTGTCCACCATGAAAACATTTGATTGCATGATAATTGCTTTGCTTATTAGACCTGACATTATGGAGTGTGGTTTTTTCTTCTTAAAATACTGTTTTTCAGTTGCTGGACTTCTTTCTGCTTGAAACAGACATGCAAGTGTCGAATGGATGGTTTGGACACGTTTTTATTTCTGTTTTTTAATTTTTTGCCCTAGTTTATTTATTCTTTTGGTAGTTAGATACTTGGTGGCTTACATAATCATAGTTGGATCGAAGTAAAAACTCTCTCTATAGATAATGAAAATGGATGAGTGAATTAGGACCAATTCCTTTAGTTGGGGTTTGTGTGGAGGAAGGGGAGCAAAATATGTCTCATTGTGTATTTTCTGGTAACCATGGAAGATTTATGTATTGTCTTGTGTGTGCTTTTATATTGGAATTGCGAGTATAATTGAAGAATCTTGGAATAGCATAATGGGCTTTAGTTTTGATTTAAATGTTCATGATCTGTCAGGCTGGATTTGCTACTGCAAGGAAATCTGTTAGCATACTGACACTTCCCAAGATAATGATTTTACATCTGAAGCGGTTTGGATATGGAACCCGTGGAAGTACCAAACTACGTAAACCAGTGCGATTCCCTTTGGAACTGGTCCTTAGTCGTGATTTTGCTCGTTTCTCCAACTACTGAGGTAGGGATCTTCCAGTGCATAATATTTTCTTATGTAACTACAAGTTTTTGCATAATAAAATAAATACTTTCATGTTTCAGAGTGTTTATTGTTGAATCAGATGCTTCCTGTAGGATGGAATCTCTATTCCTAATTCTCAGAACAACAACAAACAGGTTCTTTTTTCCCATGATGTCAGTCAGCAATGACAAATTGGGAAAGCAGAAGTGTACTGAGAACCTAGGTGGTTTCTTTTGAGTTTTGTGAAATTGGGAAAGGTTTTAGAAATATGGAGAATTTGTGGCAATGTGTAGCTAGGAGTACTTTCAGCCACATTGGCAATTTTTGGAAAATTGTAAATGAGATTTAGTTCAATTCTTTTGTCTTGGCAATTGTGCAGGGACGAAGATACCAACTTGTTTCAACAATAACGCACCATGGAAGAGAAGCATCAAAGGGGCATTATACTGCTGATGCATGCTACCCCAATGGTCAGTGGTTGCGGTTTGATGATGAATCTGTCACTGCCATTGATACTGGCAAGGTACTTCATGATCAGGCCTATATTCTCTTTTATAAACAAGTGCCACGGTGAGAAATAATCTGTCAGTCAAAAGGCCTTTTCTCTGGGGAAGATGAACCTCTCGGTACTTGCAGAAGTGCTGAAGCAACCGTGGAAGCAAATCTTGAACACCCAGGTGACAGTTGAGGATAACAAGAAATTTTGTAATTCCTGTATTTTTTTAGAGCTTAACCGGATTATATTGGTCCATTCATTTTTATCATAACTTCATTGTGCGGGGCAGAGAGAGCGACGACAAAAACAAAAAGGATTAAAGGCTTTAATGTGTTGAAAGAGGGATGGTAAAGCTGCAAGTACTAGTAAGCAATGTTCTGGACGTCAGAGGCTCGTTTTAAGGGATCAGCAGCATGCAGAATTAGCACATATGTTTCCTATTCTTCTATGCATTTGTTTTTTTCCTAATAGTAGAAATGGGGTTTGGGGATTTCATGATTCATGTTTCTGTAATCATCCATTCGTAGCCTAATTTGTATTGAACAATTACCTATGGTTGCTATTAGTTTTAGTTTATCATGAGTAATGTATGAGTTAATTAGTTTTGTCATCAGTAAAGTATAAGTTAATTACAAAATAACAATTTATAGAAAAAAAAAATAGCTTAGTTGACCAGTATAGTGATGAGCACAGGGCATGCACACAAAATTAAGTTCAATTTATAATCAAATTTTATATTTATAAATTTTTAAATGTCTTGTGGGTTATTTTCTGCGAGTATATAAGTCGTAATTGAATATAAGGTATTAAGGGGTTGAATTTACATAGAAGAATGAACAATCACTGGTACTATTAAATTTTTTCTATTATTTAAACGATCAAGAAATTGAAGAAAATAAAAGTATGCTAAAATGTACAAGAAAATAGCAAATACATGCCTCTTAGATTATAGTATTCTTAATTATGCAAGTGCAAATTTTTGAATAACTGAGCACTATTATATTAGCTAGTTATGTTGTAATTTTATTATATTTTTGAAGCCCCTAGTAGTGAATCATTACTACTTGTTATTAATTCATATCTGTTCTCGTGATTATAAAATTAGTTATAAATTCATTAGCTCTATGAAATTAACACGAAACAAGTCACCAAAGTCATAGAAGTGCACATCTACTCTCATGAGTGTACTTTTAAGTTTAGCACTTCCTTGAGCTAGTGTTAAATTCTAATTCTCATTGCAAATTTAACACCTTAAGGTTATCACAATTGATGGCCACTTATCATGATTAGATAAGCAAAAATTTTAAATAATTTATTCAAAATAATAGCATCAAATGGCCAAAGAATTAATACAATACAATGATAGAAAGTTCAGCCAAAATCCAAGGCATAAACTTTAAAATGCATAATAAACATAAATCCAAAACTTGTATTTTAACTAAACTTGAGAATCCAATACAAAAGATAAAGAGTTGGAGAATAGAGAATCTTTGTCACATAAGTTTGATCCCTTCCTTCTTCATCTCTATTTTCATTCTAGTCTAACCAATATACAAGAGTTGATGATACACCCTACTACCTAAACTGTACTATGATAACCTAAAATTAAATATATATCTATATATATATATATAATATATATATATATATATATATATATATATATAGATAAGAGTTAATTTTTTGTAGTGTGCTCTTACACTCTTCAAACTCTCCTCTAAATAAGAAGACACAAGCTTCTATTTATGGAGAAATATTCAAGCCTTTTTGTGTCTTCCTTCAAGTGTGAACATTGGCTTCAAATGTCAATTTTTGTGCCTTCAAAGCTAAAGCACATCATTATTGAAAAATAAGGTAAAGAATTGTTGTTAGAATCTCCACTTTATAGCTACAAATCTTTCATAAAATGTTCCTAAAAGATGTGAAATAATAGAGTTGAAATCAAGTTACACAAATTGTAGCCACAATGTTTGATCAAAATCCCTCCGGCAATTCATCTGGATTTTCGGTTGGATTCTTGGAGGGATTACTCCACTGTTTCACCAAAATTTCTCCATTGAATCCCTCCAGCCATCCCTAAAGGATTTTAGGAGGGATTCGAATCGACTTTCTTTTTCAACAAATTTCATCATTTTCTTGCTTTTGTGACTTGAACCACTTGCCATCCTTGTGAACTTTAGGACTTCAATCAATATAATACAAACTTATTTCTTATCCAAAATAAAGTTCATTTTCAACTCTTACAAAAATAACCAAAATTATACGAGTAAAAGGGACAAAAATCTTATTTAAAACATTAAGTAGCATTTAGAACTAATTATAATTAAATGGACCTTTTTTTCTTATAATACTACAAAAGGAATTAAAATTAACATAAAATATGATTCTAATATAGCACAAAACAGTCACTTATCATGTAGCTTCCTTTTGAACATGAAAAAAGTGATATGCTACCATGAGATCTTCAAGTATAATAAAGACTGGTCATCATCGAATATCCCACAGTGATTGGGTCCCAATGGAAACATATACCAGTTCTATATGCATACTTGAGAAATATTTTCTGGTTTTTTTGAGAAGAAACATTTTTTTCCCGCAGCTGAGTTGAAATTATTTCATGTACTAATCAAATGGAATACCTAGCCATTTTTTATTTTTTTTTACTTTTGATTGGGGGGGGGGGGGGGGGGGGGGGTTCAGGTAATCTTTTTACAAACTTTTTTGGAGTTGGGCCTATTGGCTCGATCTGTTAAAAGAAATCACTTATTGGGTCTGCAAATAGATTAAGCCCAAAAAATTTGTCTCATTTAAGGTCCATTTAGAGTTGTGGTGCTTATGGTAAAAAAAATATTTTTTAAGTGCTAAAAGCATTTTTTGAGACTTTTGTGAATATCATTTCGTAAAATTAGAAGTGGAACTTTTGATATTAAAAATACTTTTAGCAAAAACTAAAATTAATGATTTTAGAATAGATTTTGTGTTGTAAAAAATAAAATATTAAATTTAATTATTTTATCTTATATTATGAACTAAATAAAGAGATAACTGCATTTAAAAAATTTTAAATTACACATTATCCAATATAATAAGTACTTATTAAATTATGTGCCCAAACAATATACTTAAAAGTATTTAAGCACTTAACAAGTGTTTTTATTAAAAACTCTATTAGATGAAATACTTTTTAATAAACTATCACAACTCCAAACGGGTCCTTAATTACATTACATTCAACTTTATAATCAATGAGTCCAACTTAAAATTCGCTGTTGAAATTGGAAAATACATAAGAGCGAGAAGTTAGTGATGCTTTCTGGTGTTGTCCACCTTATCTGCTCTTTAGTGTTGGGATCGTTTCTCCTTTCCATAAATTAGTTTTGAGGAAGGTTCTGTATAGATCTAGCTATTGAAAGCAAACAGAAAAGGAACATAAAATGGGATCAAAGAAACTAGCGAATTTAGCACTAACTAGATAGAAATAGGTCCAAAGTGCATCCAACGATTAATCGACATCCAACACATAAAGTTACAACACATTCAAACCTGAAATGAACGTACTCTTTAAGTACATTCACTTTCTAAATGCTTGCCTCAAATTCTCTCATAATATTCAAGATTTGTATTTGTCTTGCTTTGTCATTGTCTTGGAAAGTTTCCTTAAGAGCTTCTCAAGTTTCTTTTGCCGTTTTACAAGCCATGATTTTTGTGAATATTGCATCTAAAATTGCGAGTGGATATATATAATGTCTTTTGATTTCTTTTTGACTGTATCTCTATAAGATCTTATCTTTACAATCGTTGGATATTTTACCAATATTGGAACAAGGTGTGTCGCCTCCATCTATACTCTATATAAAAGTATCATGAGTCTTGATATTTTGGAGCACAAGTGTAAACACTGTTGTGATCTTAATTTTTTGTATTTCAATTACGCCTTTCTTAATTTGTGGTTAAAGTTTCATATAATCCTAATTGTGGATGGTTTAGAAGAAAATAATGTTTGATTGTTAAGGTTATTATATTGCATTAGACCATATTGATTTAGATAGAAACATCTCCTTAAGGTTATAAATAGTGAAATGATTTGAGAAATATAATCATTTGAGAAGCATTTCTCAAATGAATTATATAAGTTGTACATATCCAATTCAGAAGGAGAAGAATTTTTCATATGGCATCCAATGGAATTTCAATATACAAAAATTTATGACACCTTTAGAACTAAAATAGCAATATTACATTGGAAAAAAGAAAATCTGAAAAACCACCATACAAAACCATTATTATCATTAATTGCAATTCCTCAAAATAAGAAAAACTGAAAACCTTTCATAAAATGACATAAGTTGAATAACAAATGAATTAAAATGCTAGAAATACAATTCAAATATTACCAAAGGCAACATCCAAATCGCTTATATCTAGGGAAAGACAAACATTGTTTTCGGCAACAATATCATAATGCCTCATTTGTATTGGTTTGATCCAACAAAATCTATCCATCAAACCATGTCGAAACCATTTCTAGTGATAAAATAAGAATTACAATAAGAGTAAACTTAAAATGAAGAATGATATCCAAATTACTTTCAATGATGCCCAAAATACCCTTATGATATCCAAATTTTTCTAATGATTACATATATTTATTGTATTGCAATATTAGTGAATAATGATAGTGGTTATGAAATCAAAAGCTTTAAAATTAAGTAAATTTTATTTATTGTGAAAATTTAATTAGACAGATTTAATGCATTCCAATAATTGACAATAATGGTAGCCATTATGGATTAAAAACTGGCAATTGAAAAGATAAGACACTGCAATATACTAAAAATTGATATTAAAATTGTTAATTAACCACAATTCTTATTCCAATTCCATGATCATCAACAACACTGATACTGAAACCAAAAATATCGTGCTCATATGAAAAAGGTAGACTTTCTTTGCATTGGATTGTGCTAAAAAATATGATTAAAAGAAAAGAAAAATGGAAAACACCCAACTATCTCTATAGATGAAATTTCAAGTGTTAGAATGCACAAGCCAAAAAAAAAACTCTACAGGGTGGATCATTTATACTCCATCATTGACAGAAATAGCAATAAAAAGAATACAGAGAATTCAAAATACATGTATGTTTATTTTTCTAGCTTAATTATATTCTTCGTTTATAAAAATAATTGTAACAATTATGGTTTATGTAATAAAATCATGAATATACTATAATTTTGGTAAAACATGATATTATCAATATTTGATATGTTAGAGTTAAAGCTGTAAATAAAAAAATGTTTAGTTCATGATTCCAAATTTTATCCTAAGAGACATATTAACTACATTGGAATGCTTTTTGCCTCTTTCCATTTAATAAAATTTTTAAAAGTAACTGACTAAGGAAAATAAATAACATAAAAATACTATATTATGATGTTGATGATCAAAATTTCACAAAAAATTTTTAGCATCTAAAAACTAATACATTCTAGAATATTATAATCACGTGCAAAGCACGTGAACTATTCCTAGTATCCTAAAGATCACTAGCCACCAAATAGAATCTCATATTGACAATACAAATTTGGTAGTTGCCACTTGTAAAATTTGGAGGGTGGGACAAAAAATTATTTTTGAGCATTTTGGTTATGAAGGTTCAAGTGTTTAGATTTAAACTGAGAAGAGATCCTTATCAGATTCACTCACTCTCAAAAAAGACACAGGGCTTTAAGAATTAGCTCTTTGAATACCACTTTGTTAGAAAAAAGAGTATAAACAAGTATATGTTGTAAAACTAATAAAATAAACTATAGTATGAATGGAGATATTAGAGAAAGAAGAGAGAAAATGAGAGTGATATTCTTATATTCCAACAAGTACCAAAAGTCATTACAAAGGTTGTCAATGTACCTCTATATATAGATACTATAAGATTAAAGGTAAATCAATCCTATTAAACACCCACTATTACAAGAATATGAAAAAATTTATGAAACGGTTTCTCCACTACATGAATAGCATTATGGATTGTAACTTCTATACATAATGTAGTCATAAATCATGAATTAATCCTCTTGGGAATACAAAGGGACATCCACACTTTTAGTTGTTTCATAACACTCCCCCTTGGATGTCCATTACACAAAGAATATGCCTCGTTAAAACTTTACTAGGGAAAAACCCATCGGGACAAAAACCCTAATGAAGGAAAAAGAGTACAGTATTCCTGTGTATCAATTTCTCCCCCTGATACAAATATCATTTGAGATCTTTTAATCGTCGCATACCAATACTCTTCACCAATTTCTCAAATGTTGCAGTTGGCAATGCCTTGGTAAATAAATCCGCCAAATTATTATCTGATCGGATTTGTTGCACATCAATTTCACCATTCTTTTGCAAATCATGAGTAAAAAAGAATTTTGGTGAAATGTGTTTCGTCCTATCTCCTTTAATATATCCTCCTTTCAATTGGGCTATACAAGCTGCATTATCTTCATATAATATAGTTGGAGGATTTTCTTTTTCGGAGGATAACCCACAACTCTTCTGGATGTAATTGGTCATTGACCTTAACCAAACACATTCTTGACTGGTTTCATGAATTGCTATTATTTCAGCATGATTCGATGAAGTAGCAGCTAATGATTGTTTTGTAGATCGCCAAGAAATAGCTGTACCTCCATATGTAAATAGATAACCAGTTTGAGATCTTGTTTATGCGGGTCAGATAAATACCCAGCATCAGCATAACCAACCAATCCAGATTTGGATTTATTTGAATAAAATAAACCAAGATCAATTGTTCCTTGGAGATAGCGAAAAATATGTTTAATACCATTCCAATGTCGTCTTGTAGGTGAGGAACTAAATCTTGCTAATAAATTCACTGCAAATGATATATCAGGTCTTGTACAATTAGCAAGATACATCAGTGCACCAATTGCACTGAGATATGGTACTTCAGACCAAGTATCTCTTCATTTTCCTCTAGTGGTCTAAAAGGATCCTTATTAGGATCTAATGATCTGACGACCATTGAGGTACTTAATGTATGTGTCTTATCCATATAAAATCGCTTTAATACCTTCCGGGTATAAGCAGTTTGGTGGACAAAAATTCACCTTCCAAATGCTCAATTTGTAAACCAAGGCAGAATTTTGTCTTTCCAAAATCTTTGATCTCAAATTCTTTCTTCAAATATTCAACACTATTTTGAATCTCTTCAGGAGTTCCAATCAAATTTAGATCATCAACATATACAGCAATTATCACAAAATTTGATCCATTTTTCTTGATAAAAACACATGACATATTGGATCATTGGTATAACTTTCTTTAGTTAAACATTCATTGAGCGGTTATACCACATACGTCCAGATTGTTTGAACCCATACAAAGACCTTTGTAATTTAATAGAATAAATATCTTTAGAATTTGATTTGCATGCTTCAGGCATGTTGAATCTTTCGGGAATTCTCATATAAATATCATTTTCAAGATTTCCATATAAATATGCAGTAACGACGTCCATTAGACGCATATCCAGTTTTTCATGTACTGCAAAACTCACAAGATATCTAAATGTGATAGCATCCACTACAGGTGAATACGTTTCATCATAATCAAATCCAGACCTTTGTGAAAATCCTTGGGTTACAAGTCTTGTTTTATACCTCACAATTTCATTTTTCTCATTTCTTTTTCTCACAAATACCCATTTATATCCTACTGGCTTTACACCTTCAGGTGTTTGGACTACAGGTCCAAAAACTTTTCTTTTAACCAGTGAGTCCAATTCAGATTGGATCGCATCTTTCTATTTTGGCCAATCATTTTTATACCGACATTCATCAACCGATCTAGATTCATGATCCTCATCAACTTCTATAATATCAAGTGCTACATTTCATTAGGCTCCAATTAAATTTTCTATGATTTAATTCTCTTCAGGAGTTGGCTCTTCGAGAGCGACCTCTTCAGGAGGTTGAATTTTGTCATGACATTTATTTAATCTCCGGAGATATTTGAAATCAATTTATACCTTATTTAGGTAGGCCGGCCTTAAATTTATTTGTAGCACTTGTGCATGTCCTTCAGGGACATCAATTTTAATCAAGGTATTTCCTGCAGGAATAGTTGATTTAATGACTCTTCTGAAGTCGATAATATATCTGACAATTGGTTTGCAGTTTTCTGCAAATGAATAATTTCTTGAACTTCTAGTTCACATTATTTTGTATGAGGATCGAGGAAATCCAATTTTTCAGATGATTTCCTTTCGGTTGATCTTTTCCTCCCCCTAATGTCGGGAATCGTAACTCATCAAAATAAATAAATCATTCAATAGATCACCCATCAAATATTTTACGATATTTAATCGTAAAAGGTGATTCATACCCGACATAAATTTTAAATTTCTTTTGGAGCCATATATAATATAAAGGGGGTTTGCATAAATATTTGTCGGCTCTCAAATATTTTCACTTTCGTCAAATCATGTATTCATTGGGATCAGTAAACTTCTGATTTACTGCAAGTGATGATTATAAATCAAATGAGAATGAAGACAACTATATCGATAACCATTTCTCTTTCGAATGGTTATTATAATATAATTAACCTTTATCTCACTTGATTTCTAAACATAATCTATATTATTGTCTCATTTAATGTCTCAATTTGATATCCATTTTAACGGATATTCAAATTCAATAAATTTTTCGAGACATGATAAAAAGTAGTGCTTTATTTATGATAAATTTTTCTCCTACAGGGAGAAATATAGTAGTGACTCTTCTGGAGTTTTCAATCACTTGAGCACAACTATTGATTGTGTTTGTCTCTCTTATTGGAATATAGTGTATGTAGTAGCACTTAGTAATGAGACACATATCATTGTCACCATAATTCTTATGGGACAAATATCATCACCATAATCTTTTGATCCCAAATATTTAACATCCATTTCTTCTTCAGGAAGAAAAGTCAATTACTATCATAAATTAAATCAATCATCATACACCTTCAGGGCGTTTAAAGAAATTTGTCATGTGAAAATGCTATTATAATTTTGATTCGTCAAATGTACTTCAGGACATTTATCTTCAGGATCTTTACTTTCTTGTCCTTATCATTATTATCCCACTTCAAGTGGTAACTTTTTCTCTTGTCATGGTAAAATACATATTTACCAAAATCATAGTCATGGCAGTAACCATAACTAGTAAATTGAAATTTAGTCGCATTCACTTCTGGGAATGGACTAGAACTAGTATGCAATAAGTACAGAATACTTCTCAAATTTTCTCTCAATATTGCTACTACAGGAGCATATTCGAGAAATCAATTGTGGAAAATATATCTTATGAGTAAAATTTTTTCGACACAATTTCAACTGAGAAGTAATTCTGAAAATTGCAGAATTATGTTCTTGTAGCCATAGGTAAATTTATCATACCAAACTTTTGAAATAATGACCATCTTCTGATGGCCAAATCTTTTTGTTAAAGAACGACCATTTTCAGGTGATCGAATCTTTTTCTTTAAATATTTCAAAGGACAAGTGGATCCTCAAACATAATTAATTTTCTATAATAGCATCTCCAAAACTCAATGCATCAGAATATAAGTATTTATAACAAATAATTCTAAAGATAAATAAGTAGAATTAAAAGGAAAATATTACCTCAAAGATGTCAAACAGTACATGTTTGTGTTTAGTGGTTGCTCAGCAATAGACACTTGTATTTTTCGATCATTCAAATGTTAGCCATAAGAAATTGGAATAAATTTATGTGGGTCAGAAATTTACCTCAATAGATAGTCAAGAGTTGCTCGAAAAAAATATTCAACTGTTGATTTGATACTAGTAGAATCTTGACAAAGTCTCGTGTTTCACCTTTACTCAAGGTAGATGCCTTCATTTTCACCTTTTGCTCAAAAGTAGAGACTCGTGCTGATAACGTGTTGTAAAACTAATAAAATAACTATAGTATGAATGGAGATATTAGAGAAAGAAGAGAGAAAGGAGAGTGATATTCTTATATTCCAACAAGTACCAAAAGTCATTACAAAGGTTGTCAATGTACCTCTATATATAGATACTACAAGATTAAAGGTACATCAATCCTATTAAACACCCACTATTACAAGAATATGAAAAAACTTATGAAACGGTTTCTCCACTACATGAACATCATTATGGATTGTAACTTCTATACATAATGTAGTCATAAATCATGAATTAATGCTCTTGGGAATACAAAGGGACATCCACACTTTTAGTTGTTTCATAACAGTATATTAAAACTTGTATTAAGGGCTGGAAAATGAGTTTGCATTTGTCATTAAACAAGTCTCTATTTATTGAGAGTGCAAGAAACATTTCTGCATAAATTTTTCCTAACAAATCTCAAAATACTACACAAATTTCCGTGACAAATCTCAATATGATATTTAGAACTCAAATAAGCTTGAATTTGTTAAAGACAACAAATGTGGAACTGCTTTAACAACTAGATTTATTCAAGAACTACTTTCATTTATTCTAGTGCTAAAAAATCTGCAGCCAAGTTGCGTATCTCTACAATGTTCATGAACCATGACTTAAATATTCATGTCACATGAGTAGGAACATATTATAGCATATTGTAATGAAATGGAACTTAATCCTTCATCCAAAACCAAAAGTACTCTTCTTCAAAGAGGTTTAAATTCATGATGATCCCTTCTGAGTTGGAAAAAGAGTTGTGAGATATATAAGATGAAACTATCCCTTTTATGTGCTGCATTTATAGTCCCTTTTTCTTTTTCCAAGTAGCTTGGAATTGAATTCAATTTTTAAATGATGGTTGATTTATTCTCTTGAAAGAACAGAAGCAGGCTCTCGGTTAGACGCGCATACAACCCGCAGTTAGGCTATTCTCCACTGTATTATTCTAACAATTACTGAATGGTTTGGTTAAAGGCAACTTTATTTCATACCTAAATCTGTTTCTTCTTTTTGTGAACTTTGCTTTCTTCTAGATGAATCAAGGAACAACTTCTTATTATATATGTGTGTGTGTGTGTGTGTGTGTGTGTTTGTCAAAGGGCGGTGCAGATCATCAGGAATAAGAAACTAAGGTTGCATAGGGGAAGTTCCAAGTGTAGAAGGAACTGGTCTTCTTATGCTGCAACAGGAAGCAGTAAAAAGCAAAAATTATTACCAATGGATTTGCTTTTATCTATATAATACCAGCTTCTCTGAACATTGTCCTAGTTTATCTAAACAACTGCAATCTAGTAAAGATCACGGGACTAGCTCTTAGGCTAGAATATCTATTTTAAACTGAAAACAAAGAAGCTTCCACTTTAGTCTCCTTGCAATTTTAGCCTTGTTACTGCCACAAAAGAAGTCTTCCTTCCACATGAATAGCTATTTCTTTGCACAGAGAAACAAATTTTAGACAGGAGACTTATATTTCTTTAGGCAAAAGTTTTTATGAGTGGAAATCAAGTTGGCTTACCAAATGCTATAAAGCGAGAATGGAGCAAGAGACAGCCTCGATTGGCCAGTTTGAAAGAGGGATATTTTTTTCCCATAAAAGATTGAATCTTGAAGCCCTGGGGCACAAGGCATACTGTGTAACATTTGTATAATGAGTTGGGTTCAGCAGCAACCCTTTTTTTCTGCATATGTTTGTCAATAGCTATTGTATTGATATAATTGAGCTAAGTTAATATGTATAGTACAAGTTTAAGGATGGCCTCTCATGCAGACATCATTAGGTGAAATCACTGGCTAGAAACATAAATTATTTGTAGGACATATTATTCAAGAGTTAAAGAACATCAAATTCTAGTTGCTTAATAATGGTGCATCATGCTTTCCATTTGTTAATTCCCATATGTGCTGTAACTCCCCCTTACAAATAACACTATGTATCTCTTTCCAGCAGCAAGAAAACCTTGCACTAGTTTGTTAATATTGTCCAAAGTGAAATAGAGACTTGATGATAATGTTATCATTTTAGATCAGTAATTTTTAACATTAAGTTATGTACTTTTTTTAATTGGTTGCCTTCAAAGTAAATTTGCTACAGAAATATGGAACACCTTTGGTCAATTTATGGGCTGCCTCATTTGTCAAACAACCAGCAAAGAATATTGAAATTTTCAAATCAATAAAAGTCCTAATCACGACCAAGGCTATGATTTGTCAAAATTGCAACTTGAACATAGGAATAAATGTTAATGCATCAGTGATTAGACCATATGATACCTAGTGAAATGTTAAGTGAAATTTTAACATACTTTATTCATATGTTCTTATCAATTAGACTGGTAAACTCGATTTCTAATTCCCAATGGTCCCGCAAAGTTTGTGAGAGAATTTTGACAATATCCTGAATGTTGGCATCCTTTCTTATGTTTCCGTACTGTGGATTCTCCCTCTCCCTCCCTCCAAAAGCTTGGCGTCAAAGGCAGAGAGTGGTTGATTTCTTTTTAACTTAAAAACTGACACAAAGGAACACACACACACACACACACAGATTCACACATATTTGGTACATGTTAGACATGGTTTTCAATACAAGCATTCCATCTTAGCTTTGAGATGAATTCAGGAACTATACCTCCACTTTAAGGTCTTTTTCTGGTCCAGTCTCGTGCTAGAAAAGAAAGGATTGGGAGGCTTATCCCTTTTGTTTCTGTTGGGGGGAGGGAGGCTGGTAAAGTTTGGAAGTTGGATGTTATTGTCCAAAAAATTTTCTTCTGGTCTGAAAAAACAAAAATCTTCTCTTTCCCTTAACATTTATAAAAAATTAGGACCTCAAGCTCAAAGTTTTTACTTAAACTTGCTATATAACTGCATTAAGAACAAGAAGGGCCAAGGTTCATATCAGCTCCAACGTTATTTTCCTGAACTATAATCAAATCTAGACAAAGTAGTGAACTAGTGATTACATTATGTTGCCAACAGTAGTGAAACTCAGAAGGTCTATTTTCAGAAATTGCGGTAGTGACTGCATTATATTGCCAAAACTATGCTGAATGTGGCCTAATGTACTTGATGTAAGACACCCCTGACATTGTTATGGATATACAGAAGAAGATGAGTCGTTTTCTTCCAACTGATTTTGCATATGGCTTTGCCTTAAAGTTGACTGCTTTCAACTTAGCCAGGTCTGTTGCAGTTTGCATTGTTTGACCAGTATCATGGCAGCTATGCTATTTGTGAACATAAAAAATTCTTATGAATCCAATGAAAGTGGAATAGAATTTTTCATGATTCTTTACTTAATCGCTTTTATATATGGGGATTGGCTTTAGGTCGGTTTGCCACTTGTTAATTTGAATAGCAGTGTGTTAACTTATGCAATTGGAATGATCTTCGGGGAAACAGACATTTTAGTTAAAAAAAAAAGAGGAAAACCTTAGAAAACAACGTAGCAAAATGTCCACTGAATAGAGTTACAATAATCATCCCCTTGTTTTATTCTTTGGAAATGAAAATGCTTAGACATTTTGAGGGTATTAAAATGAGCTGATCATAAATTTTGTCATCCTACACTATATACTTCTCTTCTGTAGCAGTGAAATGCTAATCAAGAGTATCCTCAGTTTTATCTTATATGGGCTATAAAGAATATTTTAATTTCATGCATAAGCTGCAGGGTGCGTTGTGTCAAATCTAGGGTTGCAAACGAGTCGAATCGAGTCGAGTCGAGTGTTGGTCTAATGAAGTCGAGTCTTGACTTAGTTTTATTGAGTTCGAGCTCGACGAGCTGACAATTTAAAACAGGAGCTCGAGCTCGAAAAAATAAAAAATAATTATTTTATTTTTTTAAAAAATAAATAAAATAATATTTTTTTTCTTAATAAATAATAAAATATTAAGACTATATATGTAATTTTACTATTAAAATAAAAAATAAAAATATATATATATACGTTAGCTCGCGAGCCAAGCTTAATATTTCGAACTCGAGTCAAGTTCGACTCGAGCGGTTCGATTCATTTGCAGCCTTAGTCAAAGCCAGGTTTCAACCTTTTAGGTTCTTGACACTAGAGTGGTCTTCTGATTTTATTTTTTCCAAATTTTGTGTATCAATTGAATTCCATTTTTTATGATCCTTCGGATTTTATGATGAATGGTCTAAACTAAACGGGATACAGGAAAAGCAAGATGCGTACATGTTGACTACTTGTCCTACAAACTGTGTTTTAAAACTCGGACCGGACCGGCCGGTTCAACTGGTCGAACCGGGAACCGGTCATGTGTCCGGTCCGAGTTATACTAAAAAATCGGGAAAGTAAAAATCCGGTCAAATCCGATCAAGAACCTGGTTTGACCGGGAAAAAACCGGATTTCCGGTTCAAACAGCTTTTTTTTAAAAAAAAACTCAAACTTTTTCAATATTATATTTTGACCCCTAAATTGTTAAAATTATTAATATACCTCAAATATTTCATACTTTATCAATGTTTTCTTAAAGTTTGGTGTTATTTTTTAATTAAGTCCATAATTTTAATTCTAAACTTGTTAATACTTATTAAATAATATAAATTGCTACTTGATTGTTCTAATTTCTTTGTATTTTCTTGTTAAATATATTTGAAACATCAAATATATATGAATATACCTTTATTAATATTAACATGTTATTAGGTATTTTACATATAATATTTTAATTTTTAAATAAATTTTATTTATGACGTCATCCGGTTCAACCCCTATCGAATCCGGTTGAACCCATTGACCCTTGACCCCTGAGCTTGACCGAGTCGATACCCGGTCCGGTTCTGAAAACATAGCCTACAAAAGCCTCTAAGTTCAGCAGTTCTATAACAAAGAGCGGTAAATTAGAATTAAAAAAAAAAAATTCAAACAAGGACAGTTTATAATTCTGGGAAACTTCTTGGACCACATTAAAGTCAACAAGAACCAATTCTGAGTACCCCTCGTGTAGTCAATAATTGATCTATTTGTTTAGACATGGTGTTGGCATAAAGCATGGTTTAATGATCGACATGAAGTGAGTTGAATGTTTAAGATCATTAGCTTATAATCCTTCTCTGTTGTTCATGAATGCATATCGTGCATTAGTCTCTTTTTTCCATGTGCAAGATCAGTTTCCAGCCGACAGACAGCAACAAACTCAATTTGGATAAAATAGTATAGTGTAAACCTTCATTCTTTTTGGCAAGCATTAATAATTGCAGCCACTAGGTACATGAAGTTCTATCTTACGTTTTGATATAGGGCCTGAAAGTACATATGCCATACTCACCAAGGATGGTCAAGTAAGCTACTTTTGGAACTTCTATCATTTCATTTCCTTGCTTATATCCTTCAGTGGTCCTCAATTAAAAATGATGCTGGAAATGCTAAATGGTTATCTTCTTCCCATATTTCAAGATCATGAGATGATTGAACCATCAGAGAAAGGACGAAGATTTCTGTATGGGCAGAGATTGATGCAGTTGTTAATTGCTTCAGAGTGAAACTTGCAAAATATTTCAGAAAGGCTTACAGCACCGCTTGGTAACAGAACTTTGTACAAACGATAGTATGAATTCAAAAGAATCATTACATAGATAGACAAAACATATTCGTAATCCTTCCAAAACAGAAAAGAACTCGATCAAGCTGCAAAATTCGTCCCTTCTTTACCACAGATACGGTGAACCTGCATCAGAAACAGAAAAATCTTATTCGTTGGACTTTTGTGAAAACTGTATAAAACTAGATCAACAAGCGCAAAATTATGGAATTTTATTGAATCTTGCTATATTAAACAATGTTCCTAAAGCATTTTTCCACGCAAGTCAAACAGATGGAGCTATACGTTGTTTATTTGTGTCTTTTTCCTTTTTTCCTGACATGTTTAGGCAGATATTGGCTGAATCTATTGTTTGTTTCCCCTCTTGTCATTGTAATATTTAACCTCATCAAGCGCACACTTAGGATGACTTAAGATGCATTATTACACACTAAAGAGGACTGTCACAAATTATTTAATGAAAACAATGTTTCCCTTTCCAACCTAAAGTGCTTTTCCATGGTGCTTTTGAATTCACAGTGGTACCCTCAAAGTTGTTAAAAAGTATTGACAGAAATGTTGAATGAAATTGCCATTTCTTTTTTCCAAGCTCATTGGCATTGAATTCAATTTGGAATGGTGGTTGGCGTTTTTCAGACAGAAAACATGCTCACACTGGTGCAAACAAGCAAACAATGTCTAGTTAGGCTAATCTCCAGAAATGCAGAATGAATTGGTCAAAGACCACACCTTTTTCATACCCGATACATCTTTCTTTTCACATAAGTTATACTTTCTTCTAGATGAATCAAAGAACAGTACCCTTTTTCCAAAGGACGGTGGTAAGATTTTCTCATTAGAAAAAGAAACTTCGGTGGCAAAGCAGATGGTCCAGGGAAGGAGGCGGCTGGTTTTCTAATGCTCCAACAGGAAGCAATATCATGGAAATTTTGGTTTGATTAGTGGTTTGATGTTCTTCTTAAGCAAGCAGCTTCTGGAACATTATCCTAGTAAAACTGGAATAGCTTTAATGTTAGGCTAAATTGCAGGAAGAGATAGCAGCCTCATGCCTGACTAACATGTTACCTTCTGAGCTTTCCACTGCAAGAAGTTCTTCTATAACCCGAATTTGAAGAATAACTTACTTAATGAGAAGCATCCAATTTTGACAAGCAAAAACTTCAGGCAACTGCTAAATTGGTTGTCAAACAGTGAAAGTCGAAATAGCCAAGAAACTGAAAGCACAAATTGCTTCATCTGCTCCTACTACTCATTTTCTTTGCAAAATGGTATGCAGATATTTTGTGAAAAATCTTTAATTAAGACGTGGAAACTAAGTTGGCTTTTTAAGAAATGCAAACCAAGATTGAAGCCACAGGCATACTCCATTGGCTAAGTTAAAAAGAAAACTTTATCATCGATATACAATATCTTGAACCACTGGGGCTCAAGCATTTGTATTGATCAGTAACCCCATTTTCTTCATATCTTTTGTCCATAACTGCTGTCTTCTATACTTCAGCTAATTTGGCTTTTATATTATAAGTCTAAAGATGGACCCTTGTTAAGAAAAATAACTAGAAATAAAGGAGATAAACTCTGTTTTAGATCAATAATCAAGAATTAAGATTATCTAACTCGAAATGCCTAACAATGGTGGGGAACCACTTGCTTTGCACTAGCTCATTTCCATCTTCTCTTGAGTTCGTCCAAGAACTGGACAAGTTTATCTTTAACTTTTGCCCCAAAAAGGCATAGAGATGTCATTTGCAACATAGTGGAATTGTCACAATAATGTACAGCATATTAGCTGTGATTTTCAAGAAATCCGTACAGCAGTCAAGATTGTTCCACAACTTTATGCAGAAGCTCATAAAATCCTACCAATCTTGACTTATCAATTGAGATTTTTTTTTTTTTTTAACGAGTGTATGTAAATTAGATCCACTGTAGAAAGAAAAAGCAAGTACAGATGATTTTTTAGATGAGTTTAGTTTGCAGAATTTGCCGAAAAGACTACTAAATCAAGAAATTTCAAATCACTTGGAGACCTACTAGTTACAACCAGATTACACTTTGAACCTGTATGACAAGAATCTCAAGAAAACCACAATCTACCCTCACATATCTCCTGTGTCCTATGTTTTAGTACAGAAAACCATTGAGCACTAAACAAAGTAATCCGCAAAACCAGAATTCCAAAATGTAAAAACCAAACTTCAGAAGTATAGAGGCTTCTATTTTTCCTCTCTTCTATGCACACCCGAAAAAAACTTTAACTATACATGATGTAAATATTGACGAAACAGAAAACAAAACTGAACACTGAAACAAAAAGAGTTCAGTGCCTCTTCAATACTGAGAACTCAGATATTTTTTTAAAACGAGAATGGAGAGGTTTTCTCTGCTCTTTGAATAGGAGACGTGTCCTCTGTTCCACCAGCGTACTTGGGAATCCACCAAACTCTGAGACTTTTGTCGAGGCTTCCGCTATAGAGGCTTCTAAACAAAGTACAGAAACCAGAATTCGCAAAACCATTGAGCACTAAACAAAGTAATCCGCAAAACCAGAATTCCAAAATGTAAAAACCAAACTTCAGAAGTATAGAGGCTTCTATTTTTCCTCTCTTCTATGCACACCCGAAAAAAACTTTAACTATACATGATGTAAATATTGACGAAACAGAAAACAAAACTGAACACTGAAACAAAAAGAGTTCAGTGCCTCTTCAATACTGAGAACTCAGATATTTTTTTAAAACGAGAATGGAGAGGTTTTCTCTGCTCTTTGAATAGGAGACGTGTCCTCTGTTCCACCAGCGTACTTGGGAATCCACCAAACTCTGAGACTTTTGTCGAGGCTTCCGCTATAGAGCATGAATCCACCTCCCACACTTCTTGGTGATGCCTGCAAACACTTGACTGGACCTTCATGGCCTTTAATGACCCCAAATCTGAATAATCCTCCATTAATCTCTCTTTTCCAAATGCTAATACTTCTATCTGCTGATCCACAACACAGAAATTCCCCCATTAAGCACATACACAAAACAGCCATCTCATGTGCTTTCACCTCACAAATGACCCTCCAACTATCAAAAAGTTTGTTTCCCAACCACCCTAATACATATCCATCCGAGCCACCTCCATAAACCAAGCTTCCATCTTCAGATACAACCACAGAATTCACTGAAACATCTTTATGGCCCTCCAAAATCCCTTTAAGTGAATGTGTGCTCTTTCCTTCCTTTTCCCAAGCCTTGATTTTCCCATCTGCAGATGCTGAATATATGATTCTCTTGCTCGAAACCAATCCGTTTATCGCATCGTCATGAGCTTTAATTGATTCCAAACACTTGAAATCTGATATCCTCCAAACTTTAAGAGTCTTATCCCATGAACCAGAATATATTAGCCCATTATGCACTGCCAAGCAAGAAATACTATCGGAATGCTCAATCCATAATTGCTTGTGATGCCGCCTAATTTGAACATAATTACTCTGCTTCATGAACTTCCCCAAGTAGTCCTTAGTAGTAGGAAGAGTATCAACAAGCCTAAATATATTCTCAGAGCTTCTTGAAACTTTCCAAACTCTAATTCTACTATCTTGATGTGCAGTAAAGACCTTGTTCCCAATACTAGCAAGGGCCTTAACTGACCCATCGCCTTGTCCAAACTTCGTAAACTGCCTTAAATCAGGCTGTTGCCAGACTATAATATCCTTGCCTTGTGAACCACTGAGGATGAATTCTCCGCACAAGGCTAAGCAAGAGACTGATCCAATGTGGCCTGAAAGAACAGCCAATGATTTATACGAATAAAAACCAGCGGTGGGATTGCTAGGAATCTTGAACTTAAGATCTTGAAACTCAAACCTGTCTGATGTCGCTGGGCTTTCATCAGTTTCACTACTGGTGCAACTGCTGCTTGTGGCAGCATATAACAATGGGGTTGATGGTTTTGTCTGCAATATAGAAGGATCCATGGAATTAAACAGCGCTTTCATGCTAAATCGAATAAAGGGTTGTGTCTAAAATCTTGAAAAAAGAGATGAAAAGACAGGCAGACAAAGAAGGCTGTATCAGAAGAATTGGGTGAACAGAAAGAGAGAGAGAAAGCAATGCATATAAAGAGAGACGTTGGAGCAAGGTTTTGCTTTAAAAAATTGAAAAGTTTTGGTGGTATAACAAACCCGAACCTATCACATTTAGGTATTTCCAAATTCAACTTGATGTTTTTAACAAGAGTCAAGATTTGGTAATTTATCCGTTATGCAATATTATTTTATTGATTAATATTTTATAATATACTACTTTTCTCAGACATATATTTGTGTGTTAAAATATTGTTTTACAAATATATTTGAGTGTTAATCTGGTCAATTTTAGGATACCATGGTGGGGTATTAAAGAATTTAGTGCTGAAAAGACTTCTCAAGATCGTTATTAATTGTGTGCTAATGTTATTAACATTGACTAAACATGAATGATATAATGGCAGACCAAGAGACCTAGAGAAAGTTTTAAGGATTTTTTAATCATTAATTAACCATAAAGAAGGGAATTGTTATTCACACTCCCATTTTAGGATTAGTTTGAAAAACTGAAGTCTGAAATCTGAAGTTTGAATCCATTAAATTATTAAATTATTAAGTACTAAATTTAATACATTTGAGTGCATATCACATTCACGGATAAGTGAATAGCTTATTACTTAATTTTAAAAACAAATTTGCCTAGAAAATTCAGTACCACTTAATTAATTCAGATATTCAATTTTTTTTTTTATCAAATGATCTAAACATGTTAATATTTGAATCCATTAAATTTCAGTGATGAATTAGATTATCAACAGAGCCTTAGTCTCTTATACTCCAATTCACTCACTAAATAATATGCGTTCAAGGAATACAAGAAAATAATTTGCGAGCGCAAATATCACTTCCTAGAAAGAATTGTCTAAGAATTAAAATATGAGAGGTGGAATATATCTTCTAAGAGTGGTAATGCACCATCGTTCTACATTTTTGCGTCCAGAAGTGTATATGCTAGAATGTTTTCTTTATTACGCGCCATTATACAAGATAAAAAACTTAAAAAAAAAAAAGAGAAGTTAAACTACTGAGATTTTAAAATTACCACACACCACATAAATGTAATTTAATTGCATGAAAAAAAAGTTATACAAGTAGAAAGAAATACCAACGTCCTACTTTATATCTTGTGCTTGAGATCATAGAATAAACGAGACAAATTAACATGATTTTTTTATTTTGTCTCCTAAATAAACACAACAAAAATGAGAGATGAATTCACTATAAAATTCTTTACATTATTATTCATCCTCATATTGTAGAAAATTTTAAATTTTTATAGACAAAATAACACGAAATTCACCTTGTAAGCTGTGTCTAGAATAAAAAAATCATATTAATATACTAAAGAGATTGATAGAGACTGAAAGCAGAGACACAGGAGCGGAGTTGGGAAAAAGAGAGCTGCTGAGGGCCTTCTAACACGGATTTCTTGCTGGAAAGATTTTTGGCATAATTAAATGTTGGGAGGCGGGGTGGGGGAGGTGCAACGGCTACTTTTGACGGGTTCACAAAATGAACTTAACTGCTCATTCATACGAAAAAAGTGAAGGCTTCCGAGGGACCCATCTCCCTAACCTCTAAGGCCAAGGAGATTACTTGTCTTAATTTACATGGTGTAAGTTGATAAACCCTAAAAATGTTTGAAGTTAGTATTGGCATTTTTGTTTCTTTCTATTTCAATATAAAAAGTGCCTAGCCAATAAAAAAAATAATCAATTTGTTTGAACAAAAAAAATGGAACAAACAAACAAACTTTGGATTTTAAACCACCAGCTGTGGGGATCAATTATCAATTAATTGAACTCCCGCCTAGCAGACTAGGGATTGACCTTGCCTACCACGTTTGGAGTTGGGATGGACTAGGGGAGGGGAAGGGGTTTTAGAGAAAAATAAAATATATAAAAAAAAGCTTTGGAATTAAGGCAAAGCTAATCTTAAATTGAGACCTAGTTTTATATCAACCAATTATACATATATATATATATATATATAGAAAAAAGAGACAAGTTTGTCACACACACGCACACAAAAAAAAAAAAAAAGAGGACAAGCATCAAGTTCCAATGCAAAAAAAAAGAAGATAATTATAGAAAATGTTTTTTTTCCCCTTTTGAAGTGGCAGCCAAACTATTGCCTAACACTGTAAACTAGTGTAGTACTTATTCTGTCTAGAAAATATGGAGTAAAACAAACTGACAACTGACTTGGAGGGTCAGAGGTGGGAGGATAGGGTGAGGGCAGAATGACCACTCCTGAACTATTCACGGCCAAATTTTGGCCAAAAAAAATGCGCAGTTTAGATCACTAGTTGTACATCGATTTTCACAACGTGTGTGGGGCCCGCAAAATTTTGTACTAAAGTTATACGTTGTGCAAATAAAGTTACGCCTTGTGCAACCAAAGTTACGCGTTGTTGAAAATGATCAAAACCACTAGGAACAGTTGCACCTGCAACCGTTCATGCCCCTTGTCCGGGAGGATAATTCAAAATCTCTCACTTACAAAAAAAATATATTAATTATTTGTTTTTATTATTGACATTATACAATTTGTTCACATTCTCTTCACAAAACTAGGGCCAAATAGTACAATCAAATATTCTCAAATTAATAATATTATTTTTGAAGTTACAGATCAAGTTATGTCAATAACAGGATAAATTTTCAATTCTCGAGTCTAATTCATAAATTAGTCAAATGGAATCATTTTCGCAATGAACTTTTTTGCCATCAATATAACTATAGAAGATTTTCAAAAATCCTAACGAAGCGAGTTATCAAATCCATAATATTAGACAGAACAAAATACTTTTTATTGAGATGCATATCCTTGTACTTCTTAAGTATTTTATTTTAGTCCCAAAAATACTTTTTTATTTAATAACATATTTATTAAAATACTTTATTTCATTAAACCTACAAATGGGCATCACATGTGTCATGTATCTATATAATAGAAAGAGTAAATCTTATATACACTGACAGTGTATACACTGTTATTGTTGGATTCGTGACATGTGTGCAAAAATTGAATTTCAAATTCAAATTTTATATAATTATCATTGATCCAATGCTAACAGTGTATACACTATCAGTGTAGGAAAGATTAATCCATACTTATTCCCAAAGTAAATAGTCATTGTTCCCAAAGTCGACGAGGGCTTTTTGTAAAGTTGACCATATAGCTTTTATATGATGGAAACTACGTACGAATATGCAGGGGTTTCTCCAGAAATGAATATTTACTCAGGCAGTGATAGTAACCTTCCTTAGATGAGCATAATTTACCTCCAAAATGAACTAATGAAGACATTACTTGATAGTTGAGGATTTAGAGGTTTAAAATTCAAATCTCCCTTCGCCTTCGTTTCTTATTTCCCACTTTTCACTGCTAAAAAAAATTTTATAAACAGAGAGCTGAGACTAACAGTAGAACTTTGAAAAGTTTATATTTTGGATCCGGGAGACAAGGGTGATTAATCCTTAATCAGTAGATATACCCTTTTTTAATCAATAGATATACCTTTTTGTCCTAGAGGTTTGATGGGTTATAGATAGGCATGTCCTGCCTGGATTTGGAGAGAAGACGGATTTCCATGGGCATAATCGTTTTAACCTTCCTCATTTCATCCTGCCACGAGAAACCATACAAGAATTGAGATGAGTTTGGCAATTTCTTTTCAATTAGACTATTAACATGAGCAAAAGTAGATTAAAAATGATCTATCACTTCCATTTTCAATGATCTATTTATAAAATTTTGCCTATGTTAAACAGTTTATCATGGAAAAACTGAAATGTCCTAAGTATGATTTATGTACTCCATCAATTTCTTTATTTTTTTTTTTGGGTAAAATTTCTGTCCAGGAGTAAAATTTGATTTCCATTAGGCAAAAGTTATAGACAAAGCGTGACTGAATGATTATTCTTGCAATCAGCACAAATCAAGAGGAGAGCAATGTGCCCATACAAAAAAGTTAAGTACCAGTACCATTTTTTTTCCTTTTGGGTTTGAAAAGATTGAAAATTAGACAGGAAATAAAGATGAATTATTCTATTTTCCCAAGGATGTTACCTTTAATAATTAGGTATTATATTCTACAAAAGAAAAAGTTACCAAAAGTTTACAATATTTATGTCACAATCTGCCCCCACACTGCCCGCGGCAGGTGGAAGGAAAGAGTGGCATTAACAATTCTTAATCAAGTGCAATACGAATTGACCAAAATTTGGGCAGACGCGATTCAATGGCTCAAATTGTATCACACCATCAATCAAGTGATGTGGCATAATCTAGATTGTTGGTTCTTTAAATACCGGATTTATCCAAATATGAGCCTATGAATTTAGACCACGTTGGTTATAATGAATTTTTCCTAGTCAAATATTGGAAGAGCATGGCTGTGTAGGCCCAATCAAATTCTAGTCTTCTTAGACTAAAAAAAAAAAGAAAAAGATATTCATTGGTAATGCTTTCTATGGAGAACATTTTAGATGGTTGACTAAGTAAAAAGCTAGAATTTTTCCTATGTGCTATAGTCATGGATCATTAGGTAGAGCTTCTAAGCATATGTGTTTTGAAATGGTATTTATGGCAAGAATACTGTGCAAAAAATATAATGAGTCAGAACAATTCTGAAATTAGTTTACAAAAAACTTCTGAAATTAAAAAAGGGGGTAACAAATTAAAAAAAAATAAAGTATCGCACAATACTAATATTATCAATTTCTTTTTTGGTTTGGGTAGGAATATCACCAATTTCTAATAATGCTACTCAATACAACCCCAAAAGCGAGTCCAATATACACATATCCAAGGTCTTCAAAAAGCAGATATATACATATCCAAGTTAAGAAAAAATAAAAAATGCCAGTCCACTTGTTCCAGCGTAAATGGCATATTCCCACAGTAATGCTAATCATATATAGGTAACCAATTTGGGCTTAAAAGTGTAGGGCCAACCCGTGAGAGCCACTTACTTTGTATCAACCTCTTTCTGTAGACAAATCACAGTGGCAACACGTATTTGGACCGAAAGAGCCCAATCGAAAACATAAGTAGTTTGGCTAAAGCACCAGGGAGGGAGGTTGACGTAGTTACCCCTAGTTTCAATAGGTAAGTGACATTTGCACTTAGAAATAGCTTCACGGCGTTCTTAAATTGTCTATCACAGTTTTAGAAGGTGAAAGTATTGTTTTGATTCTTCCGCGATATACACCTTTTAAGAAAGGATCATACATTTTAGCAAAATATTCATTTTTAGTATTGTCATTACACAATCTAGTTCTTGTTTCGAGTATATCCCGAAAAAGAAATTCCTTTTCTAGGGTTTGAATTCAATTTCTAAACTCATCGTTTAGATTCTTTCTTTTTTGCTGATTCATGTAAACCCAATGTTTGTCAAATTCATTACAGGAAGATTTTTCTGATCTAACATTTTATTATGAGAAGAAAAATGGAGTGCCACACAATTATTTTAGAGTACAAATTCATTTTGGAATATCTTACTCTAGTTCGCCTAAACTAAAGAATGAATATATGAAGGATTCTAAATGATAATAATGGATTTTATTACATGAAGGAAAATGGAGTGCCACACAATTATTTTAGAGTATAAATTCATTTTGGAATATCTTGTTCTAGTTCGCCTAAACTGAAGAATGAATATATGAGGGATTCTAAACGATAATAATGGATTGCTAGCATAAGCTGCAGTTTCACCAGCTTTGAGTAAGTTCTAATAATTACGTGATGCTCGAGAGTTGACTATGAGACGGTTATCTAAAGTTGTCATATTATGAAAACTTATTGCAAGAGATTGTAATATGTTTTTGCGTTGTAATTAAAAATCACAATCTCATCAATTAATTAGGTTATGCCACATTTATTTCTTACTATCCATTAAATACTTAGGATACTTCTATATATTTTTATTTAAATGTGCTATTGTCAAAAAATTAAGAAGATTTTTTTAAATTTTATCTTTGCCCTTGCTGAAAATTAATTCTCACTCCAAAACTAATAGCATTGTACATACCTTATCCAAAACATTATGACTAAAAGTATGATAATTGAAAATAAAAAATTCTAAAAAGAAAAAAATGTTAATTTCAACTCAAAAAAAGAAGAAAATAGAAAAAAGAGAGAAATCCTCAAAGGTCTCGTTAGTTTTTCCAATAGATTTAGTTTTTGAGATGCTCTTCCCTCTGCCTTTTGACCTCCATGACTTTAAGTGTCCTTTTCTCCATAATTTATCTTTCTTCGTTGAATTTTCTCTCTGATTTTTTGGTGAGTCTCATCGTCTTCTTTTTTTTAGGTTTTTAAGATTTTCAATATTTTTAATTAAATTGAAAACAGGGCGAAAGCTATAATACCTAATGCCATGAATTCTACTAATAGAAAAAAATTCAAATTATGATATTATTCCTCTGTAGCTTAACTTGTGTTATTATTCTATCACTAATTGAATTGTATTATATTATTATTGAAAAACAAACCACTATTTTTTTTTAAAGAAAAATAGCTTACTTTATTAAATCCACAGAAATACATAAGCACGAGGGGGGCCCGACCTAACCTCGTGAAGGCACTGACCAAGTAGAGCCAACATATTACTCTCCCACGGTTTGAAAGTGCACATACGGGAAAGACTTAGAGTCGAAATCCAGGACCGAGCGTAGGAGAGCCGGAAGATGAGTAGGCGAAGAAACCAAGACATCCTGGCCAGCCGTCCGTGCTGCCAACCTATCTGCTGCTGCATTTGCTTCTCAAAATATAAGGCTGATCTCCGAGTTCATCAAGGCTAGCAGCGAGCGAATTTCACGCAGAACATTGCAGAGAGGCCATTTTGACAAGGAACCCGCCTTAACTAAAGAGACCAGGGACTCCGAGTCCAAGACACACTGATGATGCGCCTGCGTACCATCGGGGGGGCAACCACGTACTGGAACCATATACAATCCGTGTCGCCTTGGAAATGCAGCTCCCGAAGCAACTTGGCCCTTGCCAATTGCATGAGAAAGGAGTCAACCAACCTGATCACGTCTTGCACCGAGAACTCTCCTCCTTGGAACAACCTTTGATTCCGAGCTTTCCATAAAGACCAACAGATCACCATAGGCAACCAAGAATGAATATGAGAATCGTCACCCCGGGAGGAGGAGAGGATCCAGCCCACTATAATTAACATTATATTAGCATTCATTTTGGTTAGGGAACTGGAGTTGTGATAGCGAAGCATGAAAGGATTGTAATGAAACTTCACAGGCAAGAAAGTCTCTATTAAACTATCTAGGCTCTAGACATAATGGTTTATCAAAATAAAAAAACAAAAATAATAATTATGGTGGAAATGAGATTACCTAACAAAGAAAATCATATCCAACAACCTCAGCTATTCGATCGACTCTTTAAAAGGAATTGGTACACATTTCCGCCCTACATAATTTTTCATCTAAATAAGCCCTATAGTTCCTAAATTGTAGGAATGGAGTTTTCTGTACTGTGAAATAGAGGAACTTTAGACACACTATTCTAATCTTCATTTGATCATAGTGTGATTGTCAATTCATTTGTTCAAAGTGTGAATGCATGCCACCACACATATCTTTCTCCCATTTTATACATTGGATACTTAGTATCTTTAAGTTTAAGTTGTAGTAATAAATCAAAATCATATGCTTCCATTTCTTCTTTTATTCCTATGATTGAATGACGGCATGTAAGGAATACTTCCATACAAGGATTGGAAGAAAACCCATTATAGTTAGATTTTTTAACGTTGCAAATGTTAAGAGAAGGCAATTGACAGGGAAGTAGTATTGGAAACAAAATAGAAGTCTAAAGAAAAGGAGATTGGCATGAACAAAAGAGGTGATTGAAAGAGATGAGGCAACAATCAATAGCGAAATGATATCCATGAGGCTTAAGGTGTGAGAAAAGCAATTAGTACTATGATATAGTTGGTACAAAAGTAGGATAAAAGAAATGTAAATATGCATATATATGTTCATTTGTAAGCATAAATCTTTTTGATGCACAACAATTATCTGCCAATTAGAATTGTTATTCTATTCTTATTTAATTCATTTAATGTAATGATTGTTTTGACTTTTTTCTTTACTGATTATTCATTGTTTTCCCCAACATTGAGCATATATAAAACCTACGAAACCACCCTTTTAATTCAAATATTTCAAATATATGAATTCAAAATAAATATATGTTTTCTCTATTATCATTAATGCAGAAAGAATTTAGAGCAATTTTATAATTATATAAATTAGGCAATTCTAGTACTACAAATTTAATTTAGCAAGATCTCATTTTACTCTAGTATCTAATATATTGTTGAACCTTATTAAATGCACTTTTTCCTGCTATGATATTTAATAAGAGCATGATGATAAGTAGATTTATGCATATCATAAATTAAACTATTCCCATACCCCATTCAACATCATATTTTATGTGTTACAATAAAATTGTATTATTTTATTCTGCAATAAAGTAGACTAATTCTATACCATCTTAACCTATTCTCATGTAATGCAAACACAATAAGCAGAAAATATTAAATTTAGCTTGCAATGCATGTATCAAGTAGTATAAACAGTCAGGCATGATGAAAAGTATAGTACAGTAAAACCTCTAAAAATTAATAATTTTGAGACCATTCAAATTCTATTAATTTAAGAAGTATTAATTAATTGATAAATCAATAATTTATTAATTTATCGAATGTACTTACAATTAAAAGAGACACTTATTTAATTAACTAAAGTTTTATTTTATTTTATTTTATAAAATATGAATTATTCTATTAATAAAAGGAGGCTAAAAGTTTAAGAAATATGAAACAATCCATATCTTCTTGATTAAAAAGATTTAGGAATTCTAAATGATATATGTTCATTTCTATTTTATTAAGTGCATATAATGAGCCAAATTAACAATATTACGTATAAAATTGATAAGGAAGTTTTCTTATAATAAACAAACACAAAATCTTCCTACATATTTCATTGTTAAACTATGGCTTCCTATCTAAAAGATATTCATAGATCAACAATAAATTCATATTTTAGAAAAATATGATATGTAATTTTAATAAATTATTAATTTATGCTATGAATGGGACCAAAGGGTCATGTAAGGTTTCAAAAAAATTATTATTTTATTATTTTGACAAAATTATTAATTTAGCTCATTAGCCCAAGTTGGCATCGAAAAATTATTATTTAATAGAAATTATTAATTTATCAAGTATTAATTTATAGAGGTTCTACTGTAGGCATAAATTATTTTTTCTTACTCTACCTAGAAATAGTTTGTTTTACTAAAACTTACTAAAAAGAGCACAATGTAGCGGAGGATGAAAATAATTGCAAATCCCAAACTCTTCTGAATAATGGGTAATCATTGAATAAAAATTTTCAAAATACATTGTTTGTCTCCATGCCATTCTTGTATTCTTGTCAACATTACAAAAAAACCATCTTTATTTTCTATGACTTGAACAAAAGGGCTTCTTTATGAAATAGTTAAAATCCATATCCTCAAAATCTAAAGTTGATTCTTTAAAGTTAAAAAGTATTTAAAAAATAAAATTTGCAGATCATCCAGAATTCTAGTACTAAATGTTTTTGCTATGCTTTATGAGATAACTAAGAAATCAATTTGTTAGTAGAATATTCTCCTGATAGTAGACTATGATTTCCAATTCATTGTTTGAAACATTTGATGCAAAATAAAAGTGATTTTTTTAAAAAGTACAAGAAAAATTACATTATAATTATGCAATATTTTAATTACTTTTAGTGGTAAATATTATAATGATTGTTTTTCTCTTTTTATATCCAGTAGCCTATCTTATAACATGGTATCTTGAGATTTCAGTGGAAGATTCTCCTCTTGGCTACTCATTTTTTTTAAAATGAAGCAGTTGCACATAGCTCACCTATTCCATCTAATTTGGTAGCTCTCACTAGGAAATTTTTATGAAGAGTTCCTCCTATTGATCTCTTTGGAGCGGTTAAGTTCCTTCAATTAGTAGAAGTTTTTGCTCACTGATTATATATTTTACTTCACTATTTATAGCCAAAGTCATACATAAAGTTCCAAACACATTTAGTTTTAGAATCCATTAACTTTCATGCTTATCTTGCAAAATCTTTGACCTGTAAATATCAATACATTTGTCGTTATAGGTTGAGCCAACTAGCTTTTGATTTTGGCATATTCCAAATTATAGTTCCAATAAGATCACTATTTTGATTTGGCAATTAAGAGGTTGAAATTGTGGGTTCAACACACTAATTTTATTTTATTTTCGGTGTAAACAAACATTGATCCCTTGTGGATGATGAATTTAATCTAGTATATTTTAAGCAATCTCGACATGAATTTTGTTGTTTAAAATTATATTTAGAAGAATACCACATGATCTATATAAGATAGATAAAAATGTGAAAAAATGAAGATGTCACTGACATATTTTTTTAAAAAAATTAATTATACTAGCTAACTACTAGTGAAACAACGTGAGAGTTCATGTAGTTGAAAGAACTCCTTTTCCTACTAGGCTATAGAGTCTTTGAAGAAAAAAGATCAACCAATATCAATATCTTGTTTCTTTGATTCACCGAAGATCATGAAGAGAAGATTGAGAGTGAGCCTTCTGTTGATAAAAAATGTTGCATACTAAGTGAATTTCGTAACACTAAACTTAACAAAGGAAATGGGGCTATTTGATGATCTTGAAACAAGATCCTAAAGCTTTTTATTACTCTCTCTAAATTTGCTTCTAGATTTTGGCAATATAACTCTATTGATACGACATTATAGATAGAAAAATGAACAGCAAAATCAAATTTTCTTAGTAAGAAATGATCAAATGCAAATAGTTAATTTAATTGTAAGGAGACTTGTAGATATATTTGAAATAAGTATTCCACACTTGTTTCTAGCTTTCAAAAATTATGTATGATAAAAATACACCTTCTGATATCAATATAACCATCATCTGAAGTAAAACGATACCAAAAATTTTCTGCGTATTGGCAAAGATTTGATCCTGGATCCAAGTGAACTCAGAACCAAATCTAGTTCACATCTTAAGTCAACAAAAACTGACATTGGATCACTAGTAATCTTGGCTGGATCAAAAGTTAGATGTAGAAAAAACCTATCTGATCATGATTCGGCTTTAGATTCAACTTGGTCTACACAAAAATTTAACCTCAGATCTTTGGACAATTTGATGGTCCTTTGATTTTCTTTTTTCAAGTCTTATATTGTACAATTCAAGTCTCATTTTTATGTTACATATTTTATCTATACATTTTTAAGTCTTGTTTATACATCTATATATTTCATTACTAATTATTCCAACAATTCCTTACTAAGTTTGTAATGAAATATCAAACTAACACTATCAATTATTATGCATATAGTAAATTATACTTTGATCTAAACTTTTCTATTAGTGTAAAGATGTTACTAAGTCTAACCAAATTACGGAGGCTAATAGCCTTCAAATATGATTTGCAAATTAGACTTGATATATCATACATATGGTATTATAATATTGATCAACTCACAAAAGAACTTTAGCACTTTTACCAATCATGTGCTATATTACAGATTCATAATCATATACAAAAGTAAATGCAAACTTTTATTTGAAACAATACAACTTTTATGATCATATAGGTGAAATTACTCAAAACTTTTATAATGCAAAGCACCATGAAAGAATTTACACTTTAATAAGAGTAAACATTAAATATATACTCAACCTCTTAATAACTATATACACTAGCAGGATGGACTGGTACATATAAGCAATAGTACTCACAATCACTTATTAACAATTTGTTGTTACTTCTTAAACCTGTTTAATCTAGTAGTAGTACTAGAAGAAAGATAGAATTCCTATGAGAAAGTATTAAGTGGTTATTGACTACCATATCATTTTTGACGTGGTGGTTAAATAAGTAATATTTGGATGTCACGTGTCTATGTTTGATTACTCAAATCTCTACTTTGAATAGTCTTTTTTTTTTAATTTCTTTTTGTCTTCTTTAATCAATGCAATCTATACCTCTATACCTATCCAGATTGATAAAAATTTAAAATTATAATTTTGATCTCTATCTCTTCGTTGTCTAGCAAAATTTAGAGTCACAAGTTGATGAAATGATGAAAAAAATAATATTTCAAATCATTCTCTGAATAAGAACTAGGTTTAGGCTTTGGGAAAAAATTCCAAAGTTGTAGTGATAGTTACAATACAAAATGAGATGAGAAAAAAGAAAGGGACAAAGGAGAAAATGAATATATCTGCAAATAAGGAGGAGAGAGTTACAAAACAAATGATGGATGGTATTCATTAGTTGGGGTGCCGCTCATAACCTAGTAAACTTCTATTTGGGTTTGAAATTTGCAATATACTGATTGTTTTAGTTGAATTTTGAAACTAAAATGGAGGTTTGCTTGATAATTTGTGTAGATATATGTTTGAATCTCAAAAGAGTGGCTCATGACATTGCTAGTTGGTGATGTCCATTGTCTTTGCTCACTAAACTAGATAGATGAGGACTCGGAGTTGATTAACATTTGGGGAAGAAGAAAAAACAGAAAAAGTTAGAAAAAATAGACACTTGACTCTCCACTTGGTTATTAACCGCCACATCAAAAATAATGTGGCTGCTAAAGATCACCCAATATTCTCTTGGATTCCTATTGCTAGAGATTCTAAGTGAAGGGTTTCAATCCCATCCCTTATTTCACTAAATTCTTTGGTAAAGATTTAGTTAATTGATCTGCGTAATTATTGTATATTATTACAAATACAATAGTAATGACATTATCTTTCAAAAGTTGTCTAAGATACTCATTCTTAAATTAGCAAGTGTAGATTTACCATTTTATAACTTATTCAACTATAGAAATAGTGATTTCAGCATCACAATATAAAGAGACCAATGACATAGGTTTAGGCCAGAACTTAACATCAAGTAATAAATTTCTAAACCATTCTGCCTATGTACATGTTGTAGCTAATAAATTTAGCTTTCATAACAGAATTGACAATAACTATTTACTTCTTAGATGTCCATGATATTGCATTACTACCAAAAATGAATATCCACACAATGTAGAATTATCATTCACAATAATGAACTAAGCAACATCCAAGTAACCTTCAAGTACAACTGAAAATCTATTATAAAGGAGTTCTAAATTTATAGTCATATTAAAATAACCAAGAACTTTCCCAATGGACTTCTAATGGCCCAATCCCAAATTCTTTATGTATCTTAGAAGTTATAAACTGCATACAAAATATCTTGTTTTTCATATGCATTGTATTATATTAAATTTCCAATTACAATAGCATTTTTAAGTTGAGCAATGGAATTACTAGAACTTTCATATAATTTCGAGTTAGGATTAAAAGTGGTACTTATTTCTTTAATTTTTAAATTTGATATCTGTTCAAGATCTTATCAACATAACGGAATTAACACAAGGAATGATCTCTATTATTTCTTAATTTTAATACTCAAAATAGTATTCATCTTTCCAAAGTTCTTTATTTCAAACTTTAAATAAAGATACTTCTTTGTTTCTTCTACACCTTTTATATTAGTTCAACAATGAGCATATTTTGTAAATGACTATATCATGTGAATTTAAAATAAATACACTTATCAAAATTATTGTATCTAAATCTACCTGTAAGTAGTACAGATTCTAATTTCTCAGCCATTGCTTCGATACTTGTTTTAAGCTATATAATGTGTTAACCAGTTTATAGACTTTCTTTTTATTTTCAAGAAAAACAAAATATTTTGGTTGTCCTTCCTATATAAGTATTCTTATCTAAGATACTATCTAAGAATTTCATATTCACATCCACATGGCGCACAAGCTAATTGTACATTAAATGTAATGACAACAGTACTGTTATGGATGTAAGTGTAGGAACCGGTGCATATGTGTATCAAAATATTCTATTTTTCCCTTTGTTCAGAAGTTTTAGCCACTAATCCAATTTTGAATGTTAAAATAAATCCATTCATTGCATGTTTTCTCTAAATACCTACTTAAAACTAATTAATTTTAAACCTTGTGATTAATCAACTAGAACCTATGTATTGTTAGATAATAATGAGCCTATTTCACTATTGCTTCTCTTTGAAATTAGGACTGTCAATGGGTCGAGCCAGTTCAAGCTCGACCTGTTTGACCCAAGAAAAAGACTGATGAGTCTAACCTTTCAATGAGCCAAACTGAGATTTTTTTAAACCCAAATTAAATATGAGTCAAGATTGGACATCAATAGACTCAAACCTGATATAGACCCAATCCTTTAATTATCTATATATATAATGATATATATATATTTTGATATTATATATAATTATATATCCAAATATATTATTACTAAATATTAAATACTAAATATATACAAATATGTTTAGGGTTCTTTTTCTTTGGTACTTTTTATGCTTTTTTCTCGAAAACATCTACATATAATTATGAGGAAAATGTAAATGAAAGGAGAAAACTAAGTTGTAATTGAATTGGGTTGGGTATCCAATTAGTTGTTTTACTTTAAATTAAACTATCTCATTGATTTTTTTCATTTCTTAAATCAATTTGTTTACTTTAAGTTGAATCAATTTGTTTACTTCATTTGGATTCAAGGCACAAGGTTATGAAGACGTTCCAACCTTTGAAGATATATTGGTTGATGACCGCATATTTTATTACAATTTTTCATGTACTTTGAACGAATTAGATGTAAATATTGTTGAAAAATTCTTGGTTTATGTACTTTTTAAAAACTATTACTTGTTCATGTATAATTTTAATATTGTAGTCCCATAAATGTTAAATTAGTTTTACAACATAATAATTATAGTAATTATATTAAGAAAATTGAAGTGAACTTGGACTAACCCTGAATAAAGCTCAAAACCCAATTATTTTGTGAGTTAAGCATAAGTTTCACATTTTTCAATCAGAAACTCACAACCTGAAATCCGAAAGTGTTACAAATTAAATGAGCTAAACCCGAATTTTATGAAAACCCAACTCAAATTGCCCAATCGACAAGCCTATTTGAAATGCAAAATCTCTTATTACCACAACTAAACTAAATGTCTTGGGATCATTTTCCAAATTCAATAAGGTTGATATCTTATTTTGTAAAATTCTTTGTAACCTTCAACCAAAATACAATTGCTTGTGAAGATATGAAATTAGAAAAAAGATATTTTTCTTTTCTTTATCTTTGACTTCTCGTAGATTTAATAGAAGTGTCAACCACCTTCCTCTTATCATTTGAAGAAGGATCAACATTTTGGAGTGGTTATTGTTCATTATTTGGATCCACATTGGGCATAGAATCTTTGAAAAACTTATTTTTAAAGAATTGCACATTGCTTGACTATCCAATTATATTAGGATCAATATTGAGTAGTCTATAGGATTTAGAATTTTCAATGTAATTTATTGATACACTTTTATGTGCCCTTGGCCCCAATTTAGTTCCTTTGTTATCCTAAACCTTATAGTAAGTTATGCACCTTCAAACTCTAAAATAACTTGAGCTTGACTTTTTCCCTTTCCATACCTCAAATGGAGAGACATTTATTTTCAGTGAAAGAGTTCTACTATGAACGTGACATGCAGCCTCGCCTCAACTTTTTTTGGTAAAGCAAAACATAATAACATAGAATTAACCACGTTTTTCAAAATTCTATTATTTCTACTTGCCAAACCCATTTTGTTATGGAGAATGTGGTGTATAATTCTATTTTGTTCACAAAATGGTGAAAATTCAGTAGAAAAATAATCTTCTCCCCTCTTACTTTTTAATATTTTAATTTTCTTATCCAATTGATTTTCAACAAAAGACTTCTAAAATCTGAACATATTAAAAGATTCATCTTTACATTTCACATAATACACATGAACAAATCTATGACAATCCATTATTAATATGTTGAAATACTTCTTATTACCTCTTGTTAGAAAATCATTTACTCCATACACATCAAAATGCACAAGTTTAAGTAAACTAGTATTTCTTTCAGCCTTAGAAAAAGATAATCTTGCCACTTGGGTTTATATGCATGTTTCACATTTCTTTTCTTCATTACCATCATAGGCAATTACTCTATATTAGATATACAATGTAGTCTCTTATTATTAACATGTCTAAATTTACTATGCCATACGGAACGAGAAGATTCAACAATATAAGCAGAATTAATATTTTTCTTAATACTCATTTTAAAAATCCCATTACAACAGAAACCTTGTCCTATAAATATATTGATTGGACAAGATTATTTTATTAGAGTCTAACACAACCCTAAAACCATTCTTATTCAACGTATTAGCTGATATAAGATTTTTCCATATATCAACAACATGAAGTACATTAGTGTGTACTAGCTTTTTGCCAAATATGAATTGCAAGTCTGCTATCCTTTTACCATAAATCTTGGCAGTGTCATGATTGCTCATTATCATTTTAAAACTATCAAGAACATCTTCACGGATCTTGAATATAGAAATGCCATTTTAAATATACACCATTGCACCAAACTCATATGACCAACCCCTTAAATTGAATCTAGATGTCATGTACTATTGCAACAATTTTAGCAACATCTTTGTATTTCACAAGATTTGTTTCAGCATTATCCTTCTTTTGCTCCTTGTTAGATGTATACTAACTTTGTTTAGAAGATTTTCTCTTCTCAGGCTCTCCACCAATGTTGTTGCTCCTCTTCTTCTCATCCACATAGTTCACCTTAGGACCAACATCAATTTCTCTTTTTTGAAAAATTCAAACATCCTTTTGGGTAATATGGAGCAATTTCTTTTGATAGTCATTTTAACTGGTGGTAACTTTACTATAATTGGCTCCACTCCACTTGCAATGCCTCAAAAATCTACACACCAAGATCTTTAAATTTAGAAACCAAAACTTGTAGATCATGCATTGATCAAGGAGAGAAGAATCTTCATTAATAAGAAAATCAAAATATTTCTTAATAAATTTGTCCATACCTTGTTTTTGAGTAGGATATTTATACTCCAATGCAACATAAATTTCTCTTGGTGATTTGATAGAAGCGTACATGTCATAGAGCCCATCCAAGAGCGTGTCCAAAATGTGGCTTCTACACAAGACTTCATCCTCTTCACGCTTCCTTCGTTCAGCCTTTCATGTTTAAAGTCTTGATATCATGATCCTTAGGAGGAGAAATTGATGACAATATCGAACCAAGTACATAGCGCTACCTTTATCATTTCACCTCTTGAAGTTTGTCCTCTTTGTATCAAGCTGATATGTTTAATAACCCTTTGGCTTATGATCTTGAGAGGATTTTCAGTTAAAGAATCCATTTTACACGATAAAATCCTTAAGACTGTTGAAGAATAATGCATGCTAGAATGCATAAATTTGTAACAATAAAGCCAATGGGATTTGTTTGATGATCTTGAGGTGTGTAGAAAATAATCTCCTTAAAGTTTTTATTGTACAATTAATAGTTTGCTTTTGGATTATGACAAAATACTTTTAGAATACAATAAGTTGGAGAGAACGTTGACAATAACCCACTAAAATGATCAAATGCAAAAAGTTAATTTAATTGTAAAGAGAGCTATCAATTTCTAGGAAAAGGTGTTCATACTTATTTCTAACGTTCATAAATTATGTCCGATGAAAACAAACCTTCTAGATGAAATTTTAAAAAAAATTAAAAAATTAAAAAATTTCTGCCTGTTGGTGAAGATCCTGTCGTGGGTCCAAATGAACTTGTAACGGGATCCAAAGTCAAATCTGGTTCACATTCTTGTCAACAAAAACCCGGCACCGAATCATCGGTAATCTGGATTGGAGCAGGATATAGAAAGGACCTCTTCGATCATGAGCCCGCTTTGGATCAGGCTTGGTATACACCAAAATTTTGATTAAGTTTTTGGTACTTTGATTTTGTTTTCAAGTCTCACATTGTACAAAATTCAAGTCTTATTTGTATATTCTATGTTTCATTTGTACATTTTGTGTCTCATTTGCACATTTCTACATTTCACTATAAATTATTCCAGCAATTTCGTATTGCACTTAATGCAGAACAAGGGATGGTCCTCATGAGAATCATTGTGTCCAAAATCTGAATTTCAACGTTTCAACCAAATCCCA
The DNA here is from genome assembly GCA_023065735.1 of Coffea humblotiana. Classification (NCBI taxonomy): domain Eukaryota; kingdom Viridiplantae; phylum Streptophyta; class Magnoliopsida; order Gentianales; family Rubiaceae; genus Coffea; species Coffea humblotiana. The sequence continues at coordinate 120,041 of JACYVW010000098.1, forward strand.
GTAAGCAACAAAGTAAAACGATTTAACTTATACACAATTTTTGCAAGACTAAGCCAAGTTGATGACTGCTTGAGTAATAGAGAAAAAAGGCTTGCAGGGAGAAAAGGTATTTGATGAAAGTCTTCTCTCTCCCATGCATGTTTTACCCTGGAGTATATGGTGATCTCAATTGTTTTTTTAAGCATGATTTGATTTCTTAGCCACCAGATACAAGCAGCTAATCATTGCAAAATTTCTCAATTAAGCATAGTCATCACAATAAATTGGCGAATTTGGCAAAGTTGTATTCTTCAACCTCTAACAGTCTCTGCTTAACACTACAGATGCCATTTACAGTAACCCAAGACCAGAACTCGCAACCAGATGCGTCAAATTTAAATCACTATGCCCGAGTAATAAAGTTAAATTGACTGGGATAATTCAATTCAAAGACAGAAGAGATAGAAAAACATTTGAACAAGTCATTTTGTTATGCAGAGTTGCAGTCTCAGAGAACGGTAAACATGTCCATGGCGATCATGCTTCTCAATGAAATTTAAAGGGCTTGAAAGATGAGTGGAAAAGAAGCAGAAAACTAATTTAATTACAGAATTTGCCGTATTGGGAGCTGATTATAATTCACATACACGCTACAAAACCATAAGACTAGTCTTTGGCAACCAATTCAATTCCAAGTGGGCTCAAATTATAGTGCAATTCGTACAGTAACACAACCAATACTTGCCTAAATCAATTCCATCTTCGACCTGTAAACCAACTAAATCCACACTCCTGCATCGTAGCTGAGCTAGTTTACGAACCACAAGTAAGCGCCTCAAAACCAAGACAATTACTTGTACTATGGCAGTGTTATCATCATTCAGCTCATATAATGCCTGTGGATCCAGATAGTGAAAAGCTTTTTCTGTTTCCATTTCTTTCTATTCTTGTAGCTTTGATATCACCCTTGCTCTCTATCCCATCAGCATCTTAAGAGCATGATATTCTCCAGTCTACAAGTTCATTCTGCTTGCAGAGCAGTGCAAATGGTCCAAAGTTTATCATTCAGTGCCCCAAAGCTTAAGTCATGCTATTCCTTGTTCGAACTCTATCAATTATCATTTGCCTGCCAGATAGATCATCGGCATACCCAACAACCTGCAATTGAACATTGCAGAAGATAAGCAACTGGTCAATATGAACACAAGGCAGGATCATCAGCTTGAAGTGCACAAAGCGATAGTTTTCCAACATCTTTGAGGTCGTGATGCACATATGTATACAGGCTTATTAGAAATATGTTCGTTGCAATGCCACTTGACAATTTCAATCAAACAAAAGCAAGTGAAAAACACGAACCTGAGACTCTGTTGGTGTTTCAGTAAAGCCATCGTAATCGTTTGTTCTGGCATCTTCCTGGGGATTATGGGAATCATCCTTTTCATCAAACCTGAATCACGAGAAGATTGATGAATTTAGTTGCACATTCATACTCGCCTATCCATAAACAACATTCCAAGCACAGAGAAGTCAAATTGAGTTCCTGAGTCAACTATCCACCAACTTAAGTTAAATACTAACACATACTATATTCAAGACAAAGAAGGCATAGCTTATAGTGCAGACTAAGATACCATGCAAAACTTTGAATTTTAAAAGCAAAATCCTAATTAAAGGACAGCTAAAGCAAACACAAAGATATTCTCAACGGTTCTCATCTCTTACTAGCTCTCAACGCAGTCCAATTCACAGATCACAACAACAACCACTTGAATTCTATTATTCTAGCTAATCCACTCCAGTTTGAAAACATTACAAGTCAATAACAATACCTATTGAGGAAACTTTATTTGCTAACAATCTAGACAACTTAGTCCAAACTCTAAGATAGATGCCAAGAATAATTCTATCACAGAAGGTGGATACTGCATTTGATTGAGCTGAATTTCATGAGGATAAAAATACAAGCCAGTAATAATAATGCAAACGGAATCAATTTTAAAAGAATCCGAAGAAAATGTCGACATGTAAAGTTTTGACCAAGCATGTCTACATACAGACTTTCTATCGAGCATACCTGTCAGATCTCGATTCTGAAGATGCCATAATAAAAAAATCCAAAGTTTTAGAAGAAAGTTAAAGATGGTAACTCTTTTCCTCTTTGCTATTTGAGAAAACAGGAATTAGACAAACATATATTCTAGAATATATAGATTAGGTGAACATAAAATCAACACAAGGTTATGACCATATTAATGATTGTAATGCCAGGTAAAGGAATTCAAGAACACTTGAATCTTCCTGAAGAGCTCATGTTGCCTAAAACTTCAACCAGTATTAAAAGAAGTTACATGATAAACCATAGTCATCTCACGTATGCCATCTAAGACTATATTAATCTGACAAGCCATAAACATATCGACCAAAAACAAAGAAATTTCTTGTAGTGACACAAGCACAAAAAAGGAATTCACTTATCAGGATAAATAACTAGCTCCACAAGTAGTACTTCAAGGGAAAAAATAAACATGAAGTTAAAGTTTATAGAAAGTAATTTCACAATAAAGAAACAGTCAACTGGTTGAAGTTTAATAGCGAACAGATCATTTGCCTATGCCTCTTTATCAGGTGCTGCAAATAAATGTGCTTAAACCTGAGTGGGCAAAGACACCATTTACATCCATATACACACGCAGACACACAAATAGAGAGACAGAGAGATAGACAGAGATTATGGCTTGCAGGAGTCTTCTGTCATGGAAAGTACTTTTACTGAGTGCTTTCCCCAGTTTTCTCAGAGACAGCATCTCTCAAAACCTTTACAAATTATCAGCAAAAAATTTAAAAAAAAAAAAAAAAAGTACCTTCATCATCTTATTAAGTTTCTTGTCCAGTTTTTCTCCTCAAAACTTACACACATGGAAATGCCTCCTCTGGTATCTATTTCTCATCCTTAATAAAGTGTAAATCCCAGACAGAAATAAAATTGTGCAAAATGCATACGGGAGAAATATGAAGGAAAGCAACTTGAATTCTTCTTAAGGCAGAAAATATAATTAAGATGCAAGAAAAGAAACATAATAATTATAAGAAATGCTAAATAAGAAGGTCACCTATTTTTCCAGTGCTTGGGCAATCCAAGAGCGGACTGAGGCTCTCCACGATCTTGACCAAGAACAGTACAATCAGATGTAAAAAGCTGATCTAAAATTAAGAAATAAACTTTGCTAATTCACTCATTATAGTTTTAGTAGTGAACCTAAAAAAGAAGAATGTAAGGATACACTTGTAGCACACGCACTTCTAGCAGGAGATTGCTGATCATGGATCTAATATCAGAGACAAGGCAAAAGATTAGATGGCAATCCAACAAAAAGATCAACTCCTTTGATGAAGAATATACAGAATAATGTTACCTTACTCGTTTGCTCCAACAAATCCTCAATAGCAGCAGCTACATCAGGAACCATAGTGGTGACTTTGCTAGCATTTTCTGTCACGTCTTCTTCCATTGGACTTACCCGGCAGATGCTATGGGTTAAGTTTGCCTCAGAAAATGAGCATTTTGTTTTGTCAGCCTCAAAAGTCCTTGCCTTTTTTAAACAACCAATTGGGTAATTTATCTCCTCGCTTTTTTTGGTAAAAGCTTCAGTTTCTACACTTTTGCACTCTTGGGAATGCCTTGGAAGTTGAGATGCATCATCCCCAGATATTATCCCAATGCCTTGGGTAGGATACTGTGTCATAGTACAGACTCCTGTTTCTCGGTCTTGAGAAGTTGCTTCTTTTGGACAAAATGGACCTGGAGAAACAACCTTGTTCTGTCCAATCCAAAGATGCAAAATATGCAGACTGGATTAACAACAATTTCAACATGTAGCTGGGCGAAACATGAATGAAGAGAATGAGATTACCAAATGTGTTTTTGTGCATATGCATTGAGAGAGAGCAAGGAAGGGGCAGGAGGGAGGACAGACAAACCTGCTTGACACACTCATAAATCCATTCAGAAGTAACTGGCTGTATCCTCCACTTACAAGCAGCCTCATATTTTGGTCCACTGGCGAATTTACATAACAAATGCGTGACTTTCTTAGTCAGTTTTTCAACAAATCGGACTCCAAGAATAAAGCACAAATTTCTCAGCAGCAGTCTTTCTTTCTCATCATATTGCGAAACACAGAAGCGGAAGCACTTAAAACTCATGAATGGTACTTGGCATGGAAGAGGAGAATAGATGATATGACTGCTGACATCCAGTAAGTGCCCATCCTTCAACAGAATAAGTTCACACTGTTAGCATGTATCCAAGAATGACTTGAAAACAAAAGAATCTTGTGGTCCCATGGATGGTTTTTTAATAAAGGTCACAGGCAGAGTGGAGGAATCTCCTGTGTTTCTATATAATCTTAAATTTCAATCATTAGGATGGAATAGATGCAAATGGTAAATGAAAGTTACCAAAGAACCACCTCCAAGCAGCTTTTAAATCCCCTCAGATACAACCAAGCTAATTTCAATTGAATTAGGTTTCCTCATAGTACAGCTAGCAACTTAGCACCTTTAAAGTATTTAATAAAACATCATGCTGCAGGCTTCTAGACAAAGCAAATTAAAATCATTAAATCAATACTACTCTGCGTACCATTAAAGAAGAACGGATCCAGTGACTTGACACGTATTTACTGGCGGAAAAATCAGTCTCAGAAGGAACCACACCATGACACTCAACAATGAAGTGTGTATTTCCTTCAACCAGATTTTCCACAACTTCTCCTCCCCCTTGATTAACCCATTCAACGATTTCGGCCCTCTGGACCACAGAAATCAAAACTCAGAATCAAAGAAAGTCCCAAGGTAACTGGAACAAAAAAGCACATTATGAGAAAAGATTAAACTATTAATACAAGGAGCCAAAAAAGAAATGTTTCCTTGACCTTCTAGACATTCTGACTCCACTTAACACTTCAACCTAACTATACATTTTGATCTCAAAATATAACTGATAGACCTGCCCAGCCGATATTGCTCAAAACCATCCAATTTACAAACCAGTTTAAGGAGTCCTTGAATTCATTTTTTTATTCCCAGAATGGTTAATACCAGCTTAAGTGTATTAATCTCTGACATGTTTAGTGCCCAGTAGCAAGACTTCAACTTTAGTAAGAAGAGATATAATATTTGCTGGCCATTGTGGTATAAAAGTTCTCAAGTTTTACAAGGAGTCAATCTCCACCACTTACAAGTCAATAATTTTAAATTCTAGAACCTAGCAAGGCATCCCCATTCCAAAAACCAACTTATTAGATCGCAGAGACCCAAATAATTTACTCAAACTTTCTTTTGTATCAAAAGAACCAATAGTAAAAGAAATTTCCCCATGCATGAAAGCTTAAGGTGGTCTGCACACATTTAAAAGCAGAACAGACTACCTGATCAGCAGGAAATGATCCAGAAAAGCAAAACAGTTTCCCAGAAAATACATTGGATGATATTCTGTTGTCTCTGTCATGGCTGGCACTCTTCTGTGTAGACTGCTGTTGTTTAGCAAGGTTTCCTGTATTCACCCAGGACATCTCCTCATTTCTGATACTGTCCACTTCTTTTCTCTTCTCAAATGACACACCAGACTGAGAATTTGTATATTTTACAACGTGATCATCAGGCAGGATAGGTTGAACAAAGGATCCCTGTCTCATTTCATTCATGGCCATGAACGATCTTTTGTTGGAGTTAATGGTATCTAGGAATAAGAAGAGAAATAATAATCAATCAACAGAAAGTTCAGAGACACTAAGATAACAAATCAAGCCTCAGAGATCAGAACTAGCACTTAATGAAGCAAAACAACAAAAAACGATACAGTATGTTTCAGAAAATTAGTATCAGACCTCTTGGGAGAATTAAATCATAAGCCATGTGCCTCTTAAGCACAGGAACTTCTTTCTTTTGATGATCACAATCTTCAAGCCATTCACTTTTAACAACATAGATCACGCCTAAAGCTGCAAGGTTTCTTACTTCTTTGATCTCACTGCAAAATTGTTGAGCATGTGAGAGCACAGTGATTCCTAACCTCTAGACACCCTGAAAGTAAAAAAAACGAAAAATCACGTATCATCTGACGGAATTATATAGTACTTTTGCCAAGAACAGGGTTGCTACTAATTGAATTGTCCACAGGCCATATAATAAACATTTCAAAGCACCATTCTATATAAACATAGCAACAACTATCCGCATCCTACTCAAATTATTAAAAAAAATGGATAAGACAATACAAAGAGAAACTGCAAAAAGGGGAGAGATGGAGAGGCAAACATCAACAAGTAATAATTGATTACAAAGCAATAAGAGTAGACAACAAAATCAGGGAGGATAAATTTCTATTTGCTTCCACTTTGCATGAATTCCAGTGATGCTTAGGTGATACAAACAGCAATTCCAGAAGTTATAATCTTGGTGTAGGGCTATTGATGCCATAAGAATTGTTTCCCAAATTAAGAGCCAGGATGGAGTACTTATCAAATATTATGGTCACAAGAAACAATTATACTTTTGCTGTGACATTTGTTTAAAAGTATCAACAAAAAAATTGCTTTGTGCCAAATATCAAAAAAAAAGGATCAACTTAAGACAGAGGTACATATAAATGCAAACACCAAGAGTACTTTCAAGTCCATATTAGAATGTCACTAAACAAATTGAATTAGCTCAAAAACCTTGCAATGTCTACACAACAGACCACACAAACATCAATTTCAGCACTAACACCCACGGAATAGTCAAAACTGAACAAGCTCACAAGTACAGAAACGACAAAGTAATCCAATATATTTAAACTTTCTACTGATACCAGGGAATTATCACTGCTGTAGAAGTTCCTGAGTTTCAAGAATTTAAAATAATAACATTCAGAAAAGCTAGATACTGTCTCATTTGCAATCATGATAGTAGATGAAAAGAATTCAATAATTTGAATCAACTCACAGCATCTTACCTCTCTGATGGAGTACCAACAATTATGTGTGTCAATTTTTCATTGAAGGACATATAACGAGAACCACCACCTCTACGAACCATGCTGACCAATTTACGCATATTGTCAGCATTAAAACCAACAAGCATAATTCTGCAAACCGACAAGTACAAGTCATCCTCGGTTTGAGAGTCATCAGCAACACACCCATCAAAGTTGGAATTGTTTTTTAGCTGTTCAGCAGATTGTCCATTGTCCTCTTCTCTTGTAAAGGTAGGAGCATCACAAAACGCAGAAGACATGTCATGTGAGATATTAGCTTCTGAACTTGGTTCTGCTTTCTGAGCACACTGCCTGACCTGTGGGTCTGAAGCAGTGCCTGCAGATGATGCCTCACATTGGGAATTTCCAAGACTCTTATCTTGACTAGGCATTGCCATCTTTCTGACAGTTTTCATAGAACTACCCTGAACAGGATAGGACTCCTCATTAAGGCATGCTATTCATCCCAAAAAGAAAAGAAGAAAAACAGAAAAATTAATGTCAGCACCAAAGAGGGGAAAAAATTACTATAGAAACTCATACTAATGTGCCGAAAACTATGCCACCAACTGCAGATTGCTGCATAAGCATTAAGCATTACCTCTTCTAGCAACAGATTGATCAAACCATTTCCTTGATATGATATGTATGTGACCCCATCTTTTAGCAACCTTATACTTGTCACCTTCAGGAGCGTATGAATAGTCAAGGAACATCTAATTCCCCTAAGAAACAACTATATCTACTGTATAAACCAGTGAGGCATGAATAGCATGAATTGGACTCCTCATTAAGGCATTGCCATCTTTCTTACAGTTAACCCATACTTACTCTTTGGAGATAATACAACTCATACCATGGGGGGCAGAGAAGAAAAAGAGAATAAACAACCAGAACATTAGCACTACACAATATCCATCCACAAGAACAAAGTTAACAATGAACTTTGCAGAAATTGAACAAATTAAAGGTATGCATTGCTTCAGAACCAGAAGAATGTAAAATGGCATAAGTTACAAAGATTAGACAATATACAGAGAACCAAGCTATGTTCATTTCCCAGAGCTGTGCCAATCAGGACAAGGAAAGCAATTTAAATGTACCACAATCCACCCCGGGGAGGGGGGGGGAGGAAGGATGAAGAATGGATTATATATTAGCATATGACGTCACAGCTACAAATGGTAAATTTGCTAGTGCATGAGAATCTTTTAGGAAAACCTACTATTTCTTATTCCAAAGTTATATCACAAGCTTGTGTCCAATAAAACTCTATAAAAAAATTGTATAAAGGATATGTCAGAGACTAAATGTGTGCACTTTCTAGTCAGTTCAGCAGAATATTTGCCACCATTTTGTAAGATGAGCTGTTCCAGCTGCTTCCGCTCATCTGAAAAAGGCAAGGATATTAACTACTAAACTAGAAATATTCACTGCAGAATATGATCTATTTATACTGTTCAAATTTCCAACCTGCTGGAATCCTGCTGACACACACTGTCAACCCAGAGAAAGGAGGAACTCGAAATGAATCTTGAGGGACAACTCTGTGCTCTCTCCAGCACTGATGCAGCCAATTGATGCTAACAATTGGTTTCTTTAGAACATTTAAAGCCCACTAAAAAGCAAAAGATGGTAAAAGAGAAAGACTCCAGTTAGTAAAATAAATGCAAGAAACTGCAGAGTAAACTATAAGACAGAAGAATATGAATCAAAATGTTGATTTTGGTCATGCAGGCTCTTTCAATTGGGAAATTTGCACACAGGCCACCTTGGTCAAAAGCAGTGAAATGAAGAAAAAGAATGAGCATCCATATTTCTATGCCATGAAAAATAACAGAACAAAAGCAAGAAAAGAAGCAATAAGTTGCAAGCAAAACATTGAATAAGCATAAACCAACCCAAGTTTAATATTAACTGGAAAAGCTGCAACACAAGTGTTGACCAGCAAACCAAGTAGAAAAACAAACAGCAAAACTTTAAAGATCAGTACCCATCTCATCACAGTTTCGCGAAAATTTGCTGGTTAAAACTCCACTACAAACTTAGTTTCTGATTCTCCTCAGCACATTTTTCCAAGAGGCTATATAGCTCCTATTCTCCTTAATCACTAGCTTAGTGAGTACTCCTCTTTTGCTCCTTCAAAATCTGATTTTCCAATTCCCAATACCAACCTTCTGGTCAGGTTGCAAAAAGACTCCCCCCCTCCGATTTGATCAAACCATACCAGTTCCTGCTTCCGGCATAAGTCCTCTCTACACCAAACAACAAGCTTGAATTCTGGACCAAGATCTAAAGTGGGACACTCAAAAAACAAGTGATGACTAGATTCAGCTTCAACACTACACAAAGGGTTCCACATATTATTTATCACCCCCCCCCCCCTCTTTCCCCAAAAAAAAAAAAACAAGAAGAAGAAGAAGTAGAAGAAGAAGTAGAAGAAGAAGAAGAAGAATCAACCGACCTTCAGAACTCAATTTATTCCTATATAGGAGCAACACAATGAACAATGTGCAGGAATACAACTCTTGGGCCATACTAGATAATGCCATGAAACAATGGCCAAATAAGGTCTTGGCTTTATAGCTGATTTAACAGAGAAAACACCAGCACTGTCAGCTAACCATCTTAGGAGATCTTGATTTGACGAATCTAAGTAGTCAGAATGAGTAAGGTCTTGCATTATCTCTTCCACAACTGCAGATCGTTTTCTTTTGCCATATCCAATTCAAATCACAGATAACAGATGCTACCTGAGCTTGCAGATTACTGAAAAACTGTCTTAAACTACCAGCTCCATGGTATCTCAAAAGAGGACCTAATGAGTGTTTATTACTAGAGACGAAAAATATAAACAGAAATAGATACACAAACCAATCATAAATATTGCATGTCTCTGTATAAAGATTAGTATGACATGCTACAGCTATTGGAAGGTCAATTGAAACTTAAATGCATCAAATATAGAACATTTTAGAAATTTCTAAGCATAAACAAAGAAAAATGCATTGGTTGATGAAGCAAATTAAAGAATAACAACCTCGACCTCAATCTTTCCATAAACATAAAAGTTTTACAAGTCATAGAATCATATATCACTATTTTTTTGTAACTATTTTCTGAGAAATTAAAATATCATAATAGAGTTGCTGTAATACCTCTTAGCATACATGATTCCAAAAGTATTAATAACATATTTTACGAGTACGTTCTCATATGCAAGTTCTTATGAGTAAAGTAATAATTAATGCTAGTATACAACTAGACATTTTTCCACTATTTAATCTGTCTAACAAGTAATAGATTTCCCTTTCTCCCCTTTGATGAATATTAGAGATTGAACAAAGTTACACTCAAATGAGACTGCACTCAGCAACATGTTATATTGCAAAACAGCATCTGGTATCACTTTTAAATGTAAAGAGAAGAAATCATCTTTCTTCTCTTCCGAGTCAATCAAAACTTTTTACCATATTATCCTAAAAGTATGCCTGACAGATCCTCCTAAAAAAGCTTTTACTCTTCTTAAGGTAGCTTCACCAAAATAATGAAAAATAAGTTCTGCCTAGCATGTAATTATCCATAATTAAATCCATTTACTGGTAGGTCACTGTCAGTAATCTGTTTACTTCTTGTCTCATCATTACTAGTATCACTTTGAATTTAATATATACCATCATAAAATTAGGAAAAATATAGTAAGCATATATCAAACATCTGAAATTGGGTCTGTTAAATTAAGTGTTCATCCCCTCACCTCAAGAACAGAATAAAATAAAATAAAATAAAGTGTGCTTTCCCTTTCCAGGCTAACTAAAGCTCCATTGATCAAATATCTAGAATAATTTCAAGTTCCAAAAAGTTCCATACTTCATTGATCATTTAATATTCAACCAAAAACTTCGCACTCTGAAAATAGCATAAAAAGGTCCTTAATTAAATGAAGTACCAGTAGCCAAGAAAAATGATATTCCACAATGACTATACCAGCAAACAAGTAAGCACAAGCCAAATAAACTTTGCAGGATAAAACTCTGCATAATAAATCACCAGTGAACCCAGGTTGGCAAGTAACAAAAGATCTGAACATTGGAACATCTACTACAATCCCAAAATCATGTTTCAGAGGAGATAAATAACTGAATGCATGCACCAAAAAATTTAATAATAACTAAATGCACACGACCTCATATCCACTTCACATCCTGCAAGCCGAATGCTTCTTAGTAAGGACAATAAATAAATATAAACTGAAAATACCAACCTTGTATTTTGCAGCCAAAACATTCTTTACAATAACAAAGCTGACATCCATTGATGCTTTGGTTTGCAAAACTCCTCCCATAGAAGTGACCAATTTCGCAATTTCAGCCTACAAGACATACAATCACAAAGGGGCTAAAAAGCTTACAGAGTAAACATCTATAGTCAATATGAAGTTACCAAAGGCAGAACGCAGGGTTGTGGGGAAGCACATATATTATACAACCTAGTGAGAAAGGAACCCCTGACATGAAGCACTCAGCAATACAAAACAGCAATCACCTAAAAAAAATATTAATACTGCAAAACTAGTAACTTCAATCAAGCCAAACCTGAACGAAAATCATCACAAAGTTCCACTTACATCTTCAGTAACAGAATTAAACAGAATCTCAGTACAAAAAGCTTTTTATTAAACATCTATTTGACTTGAGAAGCAGATTCTTTCTTTTCCCTTTCCAGCACAATGGGACATCTATCCACTTGATATTTTGCAACAGAAAAGCAACTAGACAATGGTTCAAGGAATCTATAGACGCAAAATCTCTCTAGCTGCCAGGACTTTTCGTGTATTATGTGCCAGTGCACTAAGCATGCCCAAAATGTCAGGGAAGGTAGCACATCTCCTTTAGAGCAAAGCAGAAGATATTCAAACTTCTTTGTGGCATTAAAAAAGTCACCACAAGACTAAAACAATCAGAGAAGTTTAGCAAGCATTCTGTTACAAGAAGGTGTATAAGCATCCCTTAATCCTATTCTTGCTACAGAATCAATACTCATATTAGCATCTATGACGTATAATACCCTTTCATCCATCTCAAAACCAGATGTGAGCAGTTTAACCCCATCCATTGCCAGGCAACAAGTGAATCCCTGTTTAGGTAGCGGCCTATGTTCCTTTGCACAGGAAAGCACACACTGGGGACCTATATTCAAAGAGTACATCATCATAAGCAAGCAAGGTCAGCAAGGTTCAACTGTTTCCTATCAAGAAGTTTTTAGTTGCAAAATAAACAATTAGGCTTTAAATATGAAGTAAGGTAAAAGGACCGAGTCTTTTTAATGTTATAAGATCAGCTCCCTAGTCACTCCATCATAAAATCCCAATGTTCAAGATGAGAAAATGTTTGAAAAGCAAAAGAGAAAAGCTTTCATATCTTTTCGGTAGATAAAATGGTACAACTAGCCAACAACAGAGCTAAAACATCAAGTCTATCTAAGCACATTACCAAATTTTATCGTGTCTCTTTATTTTTCCAACTTGAAGTGCAGAAAAAGAAGAACAACAATCAACTGGATATATAGCAAAGAAGGTCGGATGAATACTAACCACCAAATCTATAACTTGCATTAGTATCAAAACCCAAAAAGACAAAAATTAGTCATCTCAAACTTGTATTGTCTCCAACAAACACAAATACCAATTTGCTCTTTTCTCTTATTGTTTTACATTTTCGCTCTTTTTTCTTTTTTTCCCTAAATGCCACAATTTAGTACTTTCCAATCCAAATTAAAGAAAATCACAGAAAAACTACTTGCCATTTACATTCACATCATTTTCTACCCAAAAAGCATACAAGTTTTTTATTTTTTTCCTTATTGTTACTCGTTATACACTTTCTAGCCATCTTTTTCGGTAAATAATGACAATATAATACTTTTTAATCAAACTTGAAGGAGAGAAAATAGAGCTGCTATTCATTTCACACCTATATCATTTCCCACCCAACAAGCATATGAATTTTCTCCCCAAAACTTAATACATTACAATCAAAGTACTAACAAAATAGTCCAATTTATGCTGGGCAGAAAAGTATTCAATAAATGCTGCCAAACCCGAACAAATAACAATACTTGGACTAATATAACAATCATACCCAATAAATTACATCCCTTTGCTCGAAGATCCTCAAATTTCTCCTATTAAATCAAGCAAGCAAACAAAAAATAAATAAAAATTAGCCAATCATCAAAACAATAACTCCAATCCAGCAGATAACATTGTGACAAAATTTAAGTGGAGATATCAACGAATTACATGATCGGCAGAGGAAATGACGTGGAAATCATTAGGAGCATTGCGTGATGGATCGCAACAAAGCAAAACCTGGGCTCCGTTGAGCTTGAGAGCATCGTGAAGTGAATCGAACAACTCTGGAGGAACTAAGTTCCTTGACATGAAAACATTCACACCTTTAAACACCTTCGTCGTCATATCTATTTCGATTATAACATATTCAAGTAAATTCCTACACAAGCCGATGAACTTCTTGAGGGATTTGTTGATTTTAGGGTTTTGATTTTGAATTGGGGAAATGATAATAGGAGGGAAATGTGAAATTCCGAATTATGAAGTAGTTAGCAAACCGGGAGTTTTCAAAAGGGATATGGTTGACAACCGGTCAAAACCGGCTTAATTGTGAATCGGAGGGAAAAAAACCGGGAAAGAAAGATCAAGAAAATAACGAAAAAATGAACACGGTAAAATTTTGAAAACCTCGCCTAAAGTTTCTGTTAATATCACTTAGCACCCTTAAAGTGTTTAAAACCTCACAACCTCCTTTTTTTTTTTTTTTGAAATTCAGACCTATATACACTAAAACAAGCTTGTGACAAACTTGAAACCTTGAACCCATAATCTTTAACACTAGCTTGTGAGGAGCTTGAATCCGGACAAGGATTTAGTTAGAGGTGGCAATTTGTCCCAAATCCCAATGGGTTACCCATGCCCAAAGGACTTTGGGCAGAATGGGTATTGTAATTTGATATTGGATTTAAAATGGGACAAATCTCAATTGTACCCATTAATTGATGGGAAATGTTGGAAAATACCTGGGTTACATTGGGCTTAAATATTTTTTTTGTAATACAAGGTAATTTTTTTTTTGTTTTTCTTCTTTTTGCTTTGATAAAATTGTAAATGATTGAGGTAGAGATTGAGAAGGAAAAGACTCAAAAAATAAAGCTAGACTCTGGACGGGAAACAATTTGTGTAGCAGATGAATGCTTATGTTCCATATGCGAATGCATGATATAGTTTAATATAAAGGTTCACATCTTCAGCCAAAGCTAAAGAATGGCCTAAATGGGTTCCAATAACCAAAAACTTTGGTTTGGTTGATTATTTGAAATAATTTTTTGAAAAAAAATTATATTGTAGAGTGTAAAATGAATTCATGAAAATATAAATTCATAATAAGATTAAAAGAAATTTAATAAATAAAAAATATTAAAGTTATTTAAAAAATAAAAAATGAATTAAAGGAAAAAAATATGTAGAAAATAGATTTGGGTATTGGGCGGGATCAATCTAAAACCATCCTAAAGTGATCCCGCCCAAATTAGTCCCAAAACACATATGGGTAAGGTTGGGCCCAAACTCATATAACTCAGTTCCATCTCAAATTCAAGTAATTCTCGCCCGTCCCGCCCATTTTGTCACCTCTAGATTTAGTGTGTGACTGTATTTGGTGTGATTCCATTCGATTGTTCTATATATTTTTTTATTTTTTATATAAATATATTATATTATTATACTGAATATATGTCAAGTATTTTATTTATGTATACCACTTTTACTACCAGAATAACAATATAATGTAATTGTACATCCACTAGTGTAAAAACTACAACTATCATATTGAACCACACGGATCTTTAACCCATACTAAATCTGGCTCTGTTCGACAATTAAATCATTTTCAGAATGCAGAAAGAAAGAAAACAACTGAGAAATTAAAAGCAAAGCTAAGTTGGACGTTCAAGTATCAGCATGACTAGCATCAGCATCAATAATTATAGGCCTTCCTCACTCAAGGCATGTGGTCCCAGAAAAGCTAATGGACGAAGCAACCATGACCCAAACATTTTGAAGCTGAAGCTATGCACCTCTTCCTCGGTTGCACATTGCACAACAATTCTGTGTCCATCAAGGTGTATCTTGTACAGCTTGAAGAAATCCATACTTTGCCCAAACATCCTAGAGAACTCGAGAATTACAGGGCATGCTCCCTTACTGTTGCCTCGTTCTTTAGCCTGCAGCAGACGGTCACGCTTGGCCTGGGATGTATTGCAAAGAAGACCATCCTAACATCATCTAGAGATCTCAACTTAAGGTATTCCATTTCGGTATGCTTGAAAGTCATCAACCAATTCTTGAATTCAGTCCTTAGGGATTCTTTTCTGGATGCCATTTCCGTGTATTCTCCTAGAGGTTCATGCTTCACCAACCAATCCTTGTAATCTGTCTATAGAGCTTCTAGTTTAACTTCAGCTTCATCCTTTATGACCACTTGCCGATCAGTAGACATTGCAGGCTTTTTTTCAAATTCATCCTTTACGACCCCTTGATCAACAAATTGATAGCTACTATTAACCTGATCCTTTATGATCACTTGATTAACAAATGGAAAGTTTTTTTCAACTTCAACCTCAACAGCTTGAACAGTTTTATTGTCAGATTAATTTGAGGTTGATGTTCTGCAACGCATTGCACTCAGCGAAGTATCCTTTCGGCGTAACACCGCATCTTCTTGAATGGAGATCTTGGTATTCCTGCACCTTCCTTCTGCAAGGGAGTCCCGGCCGGTGCTGGAAGGGATTTCTTTAGTCCGCTGTTTCTAGAAATATTACATATTTGAGGATTCTGTTTTCTATTGGATATCTCTTAAACCTGTTCCTTATCTCCCTCGAATTTAATTGACACTTTGTGCAATATTTTAGCCACTTTGAGGAAAAGCGAGTTTTTTGCTAAAATAACACTATTTCTAAAAAATATTCCCAATATGATATACTCTCAAACGTTATTTCCATAATGATATTATTATTGCCACCTAATTATCCTGATTGCTGCCACGTAGAATAACAAGAAAGGAAAGTTTTGATCTGGTTTATAGTTTTCAACATGAACTAAATTTTTTAATTCTTTTTAATCATAGAGGCATAAGAAGATTACATAACTTTGATAATTTTTTTATAATTATTTAAAATAAATTCTACCATTATTGACCTTAGTATATCGGTCTCTACATTTTTCTTGAAATGTATCAAATCTATTGCCTATATTTTTTCAAAAATTAAATTTGAAAATGCAAAAATTGCAACAAAAATTGCAAGCAATAACAAGAAAGGTTACAAAAACTTCAAGGTTATCATATTTGTTTATATTATCTTTCCTACTTCTTGAAAAGAACTTTAACAAGATGTAATAAAAGTGAAATTTTCAAGTTTTCAATTGCAAATTAAAAACTACTAGATTATTATATAAATAATCAACTAGTATAAAAGGCAATGGCATCCTACTACTTGAAAAAAGTCATGTTGTAAAGGGAAAAATGACAAAAATAAACTTTTTATTAAACTTTAAAAATGCAGTAAAATCCTCAACATCTATATCTTATGCAAAGAACTAAAAAACAAGATATTCTGACTAAAAAAAAAAACTTAGTCATAGTATAATTACAATAAATTTGCAATTGAAAAATGTGTCTCATAATCATTGCCAATTACAAGCAAATTTGAAATATTTAAGCCAACACTCTTGAAGCTTCCTTAAGTGTTCACAAAGATGGAATGAATATAAGAATGTCATTAGACAATCAACTGATCCTATGTTCAGACACTTCAATAATGTCAAGTTCAGGCACATCATTGATCCTATCTCCAGAATGGTAAGCTCTATTTGATCACTGCAAGTCAAATATGGAGAATGAGAAAAACAAAATGGTATCACAAGTTAGAAGTAAATGATAGAAAACTAAAATCCAAAAAATATGTTTGGATGTATTATGCTTAAATTGCAGGCTCAGAGTCTAGAGATATGATAACTTCAAGCTTCAGCAATCAAAAGTAATCACTTCTCACCACTGCTCTTCACCATTCATGGATGAGAAAATCCAAGAAAAAATAATTGATTGTTTGCCTAACTTGCAAGGCTGTCATAGACACATTTAAAAAAATTCAGGGTCCAATTTTTATGAAAATTAAGCAGAAGGCAGCCACTTGTATATAACTATATATTCTAGGATTAGCAAACTCAAATTTCAAAATCAAAACTTGTTTGGACAATCCTGAAAAATTATAAGATAGCAAGTAGCACAGGTTTAGGATTTTAGTAATCAATATTCTCTTAGACAATGTGCATCAACCATTACCAACATGATTGTTTTCTTCCAAAATCAGTTCAGATTAACCACATGAAAAAAGACACTTCAAACATAGCATAAAAGCTATTGGTTTCCTAGCAAAAGTCAACAACAAGCTTAAATAATGCATTTAAAATATAGAATTTGTTACCAATTACTCCCAATAAGTGCAACACAAGAATTTGACCGTATGATAGAACATCATGGATGCAAGTTCCTACAAAAAAAAAAAATTTCATCACTTAGCCAATACTACCTCAATAATATCAGCTTATGACTCTTAAAAAAAAGGAAAAAAAAAAGAGAAACTACTAAGAATTTAGGTTGCATACTTTGCTTTGTTTATAGAGCATCTCCGTTTATTGTGTCCCTTTTGTTTGCACAAGCTACATGTTCCTTTGGTTTGACCTTCTCTAGCATCCATTTCATTGTGCAACCGTGTTGATTTTGGGGGACTTTTGGTAGTTCTTTTCATCACATCACAAGGAATAAGCACTATGTCCTCTTCAGGAGGCCAATAAGATTTGTCAGGTATTTGATGAAAACGTGGAGCCCAAGTTCTCCCACAGGTAGATAGTGATTACCAATTCTGAACCAAAGCTTTGTAATCCAGCTACAATATTGGCATGCAGCAATTACATGGGAATAGGGGAATCCAAATATTTGCCACTTTTGATAGGAACAATGTTTTTCATTTAACTTGACAACTTGGACACGACCACCTTTTCTTTTATTTATAGGTGATAGACCAATTTTAATGCTGAATGAACAAGTGGCTCGATTAAATAGGACTACTTCATGTCATCCAGCCTTGATCCCATAAGACTTATTTTTCCATCTACAAAAGGAGCGAAGGATTGGCCGCTAACACTTCTTTGAACTGCTAATTGCTGTCTAATGGCAAAATAGCTGTTGACACAATAGAAAGTAAGTTGCACCAAAGCTGTTATTGGTAAAGAGCGTGCACCCTTCAACACACTATTAATTACCACTGATAAATTTGTTGTCATTATACCATATCTTTTGCCACCATCATGTGCTAGACCCACTTCTCAACTGGCAAATCATCTAGCCATTTTCGAGCTTCCGGATTTATCTTGCCAATTGTTTCCATTTTTCTCTGAAATTTGAAAACCTAATTTTCATTTGCAGCTGCAACTAGAAGGTCTTTCAATATTTTGTCATGAAATTTAGTATTAAAATTACTTCCTAGATGGCGGATACAAAGACGATGGTAGCAAATGGTTCAATCCACTCTGATCCAACCTGATTCATTGTGGTAATAATACCTAGATGACGGTCAGATATCACACAGAGGCCCCTTCGTTGAGTGACAAATTCCCTTATGCATGCCATAAACCAACCCCAACTATCATTGCTCTCACTCCACAATTGAAAAGGCAAGTGGAAATAGTTGATTGTTTGCATCTGCTGAAATTGCAATAAGCATGGTTCCTTTATATTTCCCATATAAGAATGTACCATCTATACTTATCACAGGACGGGAATGATTAAAACCTTCTATTGAAGCACCAAAGGCCCAAAATACACGATTAAATATTTCTCGCGATGGGCTAGTGTGTGCAATGTCCTTATCCCAATGTACAATTGATCCAGGATTTTTCATCTTGAGAATTTCCATGTACCTCGGAAGTAACTTATAAGATTCTACCCAATCACCAAAAAGCTCAACAATAACCTTTTGCTTTGCCATCCATGCTTTCTTCTTAGAAATGTTTTAGTTGAATTTATCTGCAATTTCAGCTTCAATTGCTGACAATGTGATTGACATCTGAGCCTTCACTAGTGCTTTGATTTGATGGGCAATGAAGCAGGAATCTAATTGAAGATGATCTCGGTTTAGGATAGCACGTAAGAAGTTAATTTTCATATTTCAAAGAACGAAGTTCCCTTGGGAATTGAAACGCGTAACCTCCATGGACATTGTGATGCTTGTTTACATTTAAGTACCCGTAGAGTAGGTGTAGAATAAATTACTTCAAATTGTTGATGCACCCTAATAGAATATGATTTCACTGCATTTTGTAAGCTTCTTTGGTTGTAAACCTTTGGCCAACATACAACTGCCATTATCAAAGAGGGTTGTAGATTGTCGATAAGAAGTTAATGCATCAATTGTTGCGCTTGTTACACTACAAGAAAATTGACTTTTCGTGACGCCAGAATTGTGCTGCAAAAAGTCAAAAAATCGCCGCGAAAACCTTTTTGCGGCACAAATGCGACGGAATTAAATTGTGTCACGAAAGTAGCCGTTACAAAAGAAAACGACACAATTTTTCAATATGTCGCATGCATTTGCATCACTCTTTGCGACGCCAATTTGAGTGTCACCACTCCACTTGCGGCACAAAAAATGCGCTACAAAATGTCCACAGTGTCATGCGACAAAAACTTGCGTCGCAAAAAAGTCACCAATATAAAGGCCAGAAATCAATTTTTTCATGGTACAATATTATCATGCTCAAATATCCTAAAATCGAATATTATAACAAAATATAGTTCCATAATACACTAGAATAAAGTATCACACATTGTTTTAGTCAAATTCTACAAACTTTATCATTTAATATTGTTCGCTCCAATTACAAGATGTTTCATATATTCCAAAATGTGCTTGTCTTCAAAAGTACAACACTTCATCATACATCTCTCAAAAACATCTTCATATCTCCCAATCCGCGTGCTTCCAACGACCATCCATCCCCATTTGAACCAAACCATGAAACCAACTCCACATTTAACATCAAGTCTAGGGCTGCAAAATGTATTCTATTAGTCCCCTGCTCGTATAACCCCAGCCCATTAAGCATGAAGAAAACGTTAATATAACAATAGATACTGAAACGGAATTTGTAATTCAATTCTAACATCAAGAAAACCACCAAAAAAAAAGGAAAAAAAGGGAAAAAAAACCCCTACTTCAACCTTTTCACAGACATTGAAAATTAAGACCACTTCTACTACATTATGTCCTATAAATAGCTGGCTAAATCTTAGCAAAAACAGCCCGTCTTCCCAATCATACAAATACTCAATGGAAAACTTGACAGAATAGAGTTATTTCCAGAAACTTTTCCAGTACCTCAAGCAAGTCGTTTGCAAGTAGTCCTGCTCCTTTTCTTCTTTGTGTGGTGGTTCTGGTATAACAAAAGACTAGTCAATTAAATATCAACAAGGAGCTCATGCACAAATAGTCATCAACAAGGAACTCATGCACAATTCAATATCAACAAGGAACTCAGCAAAATTGGTCTTCTATAGAATGACCAACTCAAAGTACGCATATTATACCTCAAGAATATCAACAATTGAAGAAACTTTTTTATTCATTTCACACTTGTTTATTTCAGCATCATTTGTTCCAACTTCCTTGTACATTTCAGCATCATTTGTTCCAACTTCCCTGTTCATTCTATCACCAACCTGTTACATTATCAACAAAGTGTGAAGAAAAGAAAATCAGGCCATAGCTGCTGATATTTCAGAGAGTTTGAACACAAAATCGAATTGTATGAATTAATATACAACCTCTAATGAGTCCGAAATTTGAGATTGTTTTGCTACATTCATTTCTCTTCTTTGGAGTGATGCCAAATCACATGTTGATGCCCCCTGGAAGAACAAAGATAAACAGTAACTAAAGCAATAAAAAAATTAGAAAAACTATAATATTTAACCAAATAGTTATCCCAAACCATTCTTGCTTCAAATTGAGCAATCAACTCCTTCTTAAAATCTGCCAATTTCGAATTCATTTCTTCTCGTAGTTCACCGCATATGATTTCCACTTTCTCATTCACTGCATCCTCAAATGCTTTCTTTTGTCCAGCATTCATGTTATCCGATATCCTATACACGTCTTTTGGAGTCGCACCTACCCCATAAGTTCGAAAACAACCTGGTTTTTCAGGTCCAAGAATA